>DWJK01005161.1:0-11359 GCA_018248815.1 Croniades pieria auraria
GGTACTATTGGATTTTTCTAATTTAGAATTTCTAGTAGTGACTCGGAGTCTGGATGTGTGCCCGGTGTATGGCAATATGCTCACCACCTATTCCATTGTGGGACTTAAACGTAACTAGTGAAAAGTGGGGTGTACTACACTCCTGTGCCCTTCAGGGATTACGGGCGTGAGGTTACGTTTATGCGCATGTACATTGGTATCAACAATGTTTATATCGAGTATTTCACTTTATATACCTAATTTTATGCAGTTCTGAATTGTCAGCGCTTTAAACAGTAATAACTGAATCGAAACACCACAAACTAATTTAGAGCTGGTGGTATTACATTTCAAAACTTTCATTTATTTGACCACCCTTTAAATAGTCGTCGTCGTCGTCGTCGTCGTCGTCGTCGTCGTCGTCGTCGTCATCAACCTGCTCCCGTCCACATAGTGTTGGACATAGGCCTCTCCAATAGACCCTTTAAATGCTGATCCTTTATATTGGTATTTATCATTATACAATAAACATCCTTATAATTTAGTCAAAGAGCGAAAATTTTCGGTTAAAATACATGTTGTTTTATGGAAGACTAGTTTTATTGCGTAAAATGAATGTTTATCTGTTGACGAGGACATATATAAAATTTGTGTATATTATTCGTGATTTGCTGTAAGGTAGTTTCATATTTCACTTCATACTCGTACTTTCCCTGAGCGGTAATGTTATTGAATCAGAAAATTGACACAAATTTGCTTCTATAACAGAGAACTATATGACTATTTCTTTTTAACAAAAAACACATCTAGAACCTAAAACGGTTATAATTTTAGATGACGTCACCAGAGATGCCCTTTTGAAGATTATATTCGCAGTGCGTTCTACTAAACTTGTGTTAAGTACCAATGTTACCATAGAACACGCGTTTCGGATCATCTTAACACCTCTCTTTTCACATTCGAGAGTTAAGTTCTGATTGATATCAGTGTCACCTCCAAGCCTGAATGACTTGAGATAGTAAGGTATCTCAAATTATCAAGCCACGATTTGGGTTCCTCATTTCACGAGAATGCTAATATTGAGATATGAAACGTAAAATAATTCGTGGTGCAAAGTGTTCTCTAATTTATAACTACCAAAATCCTTCAAGCATATCAACCGTAAAACCACCAGTCACAATAAACTGTCGCTTCCACTTATTCAAATACCATATGAATAATCGCGTGGGAACAGCAGACGAAGGAAAGAAAATGAAATGTGAAAGAAGCAGGAAAAACATAATACACTGATTGTAGACTCGAACCTTACATTGTGTGTTCGATACGAACTGTACAAAAATATAATTTCTGTTGTGCCAGCGCAATGATTTTACCTCCTTTGTACATATTTATCAAAGTTTTGTCAAAACATATTTTTAGTGTCATTAGTGAAAAAATTGTTTGTTTTAAAAATTGTTAGACTTACATATCTGCAGCATGTTATGGTGTGAAATCTCGTCTAGAGTTCTTCTGTATAGGAATCGGAACTAAATGTATGTACGTAACTAAACAACATATCTCGCGTTGTTTCCGCGTTAAATCGGATTTATAAACCATAAACGTAGTAAGAACAAGAGAAGCTCTTCATGGGACTGGACCAACTTAAGGGTTAATATATTCAGAACCTCAATCTTATTTGATGTTATATTTATCAGTATATACCATGATATGCCAAAAGGCGAAAACGATACCTCTTTCTAATAAACAATCCATCTCAACAACATATTAAAACCATATACACGACTGATCGCCTGACACCAAGCGACAATAAACTCTCGCAATAAATATCCCAATAGAACGAGCGTTCATTAATGTGAAATACATCGCTAATACACCACAGAGCACAATTCCCTATAACGTGACACTCATCCAAAATAAATCACGTGACACTTGTCATGGACGTCCCGTAACTTGTAAGTTATGCGGCGATCGCGTGCCGGGCGGAGAATTATGGGGGATGGGAATCAAATGACCGTTGTTTGATACGAGCTAATGTCGTTATTAATTAACAAATTGGGGATAATATTAATTAGTAATACCATAAAATACAAAGAAATAATACTCTACTTAGGCACGTCTAAATGTCCTGACCGCCGACATGTAGCACAGTAGGTGATATGAGAAGTCCTGCTTTGCGATCTCCAAAAACATGGGGATCATAGGCAAAAAACCCCAGGGAAAGCTTATGTGCGTGCTGATAATTATGAGGATGATGATGAAAAAAGTAACAAAGATACCATAGCACGACAACCAGCTCTGCAGCAAGCACGACATACCTGTTTTTTTTTTTTTGTTGTTTCCGTGAATTTGATGTGTCAGTGTTTGTACTGCATATGTACATGGTTGTTATAGAATCTATGACGGTGAATTAATATTCTCTATACTCTTCTTTTCTGTTCCGTTCTGGTCCATTCTATGATATTATATCCTACTATGAAAGACTTGTAGATTTGTCACTTGACAGAGTAACACTCTTTAACCCTAAGAGCAACAGCTTACAAACTGGTGGTTAGCAGTAGTAATCATAAGAAAGAAGGTTACAAATTTTGTTCCATTTCCTTGTAAACGGGTTGAAACCATTTCAAATTCGTCTGAAAGAATCAATGTTATATGTCTCTCTTCCTAAGATTATTAACTGAATCGAAATAATACAACAGTATTCAGAGTAAATAGATTTATACAAATCTTGATATTCAACCACACATCCAATATCCTGTGGTAACGGGTCATTTACTACCATTAATAGTAATATTTCTCTTCGTATTCTGAGACGTCTTGGACGGCAGCGACCACTCATGAGCGTTGACCACTCGTGTCTGTTGACTCATGACCACGGCAGTGACCACTCGGTGTGTATGAAATGTGACTTATTTGGTTTTTCTGTGGAATTTATTTATTACAACCCGAAATTTTGTTGTCAAAGGTGAATATTATAACCATTTTAGAGATATCTTAAGGTATGTCACACACGGTTATATCAGTTGTACTGTTGTGGCCTTGATACTAAATGATGGTCTTTCAATTCTAAATGTATCTACACGTATTTATATCTATATATTTATACAGATACACATATTTGATTCATGGGATTCGAACCTGCAGACTCCGATTTAACATTCAGAATCAATGACCACAAAACTAAGAAAGCACTAAAAAAATAACGCTTATTGCAAGAAAAGAAACGATCTGAAAACGGTTCATTAACTACCGTTGCTTCAGAAGCAGTTACAGTAGAGGCAATGGGAATGAGTAATTGATTCAGAGGAGATGATTCAGATGAGATATACGAGTGGGAGTGCGGTCCGTTGTAAGACTCGTATTTGTCGCTTCGTATTCACGACTATGCAAATTTTAACGCGATCTCGCCTTGATTATACAGCTTATTGCTATGTGTGAAGGCTAAAGCGGTAAACAGATTTCCGTGGATAGAAAGCGGCAAATAAAATTAGGTTTCACACCAAGCGGTGATGTTTTAACTAATGTCCGACCTAAAACAGATTTTCAGTTGGAACCAAAAAGATTATCGAAACTTATATCACTCTATTAAAAGTTGTAATATAGCTCTTTTGCTCCAAAATCGTTATTTTTCCTAGCTTTATGAGTAATGAATGAACTAATTGTTCTTTGTACGTTTGGAAAACAGTTTTTTGGAATTTTTTAACGCACCCTCCGTCTAGCGTCCTATGGAAAGGTATTGCTGCTTATCGGTCGATAAACGCAGGAGCAGTTTAGCGTGTAGTGATTCCGAGAATGAACCCTGGATGGAAAATCCAAGCACCAATAGAGCTGACATCCGAAGAAAATAATAACTGACTGTGGATTTTTACAGAAATGGTGTACAAACAATTTATGTTATCCTGATATTACCTGTAACTTTCCTGTTGCCTCCATAAAAATAAGAGACTTTCCTGTTGTAAATAGCACGTATTATAATGAACCAAATAACTCACAAATACGCCACAAGTATTTACACACGTTAGCTTTTGCTTCGTAGTTCAACAAAAAAAAACAAAACAATTAGAAGAAATATTTTCTTAAGTATCACAAAAAGAAAAAAATATTTATTTACTTACCTTCACGTATAAATTTTATCCTCATTATTGTTATCCAGTTGTATCTATAGATATCTTAATGAAAAGTTTATTAGTATGCAACGAATTTTTAATTATTTCTGTTACAGCATTTGCCACTGTACTGTACATATCCCTTACACTAACATATTGATCTTAAATGTTATTATAACATACATATGAAGACAAATAGTCCTTTAACCGTTTATAGTTACAATAATATAATCTATGTCTATAACAAAATATATGTACAAAGTAATTGGGAACGGACGTTGGAAGCTGACGCGGGCATCACTTGATTTTGACATATCTGTAAATCACCTTGAGGTCGCTTTAATGTAACCAATAAAGTAGTTCATATCGTAAGAACTTATATCTCGAAGCTGTTATATTCGATTGAAAACGATAAACAATTTTATGTGCCCACAATTTCATTCGCATGGGTTTATTTCATTTTATAGGTTTTATTTTTTTGCACGCAGTCTTAAAACTGTGTCTAAATAAAAAATGGCCTAAGTTACTCCTTATAACATCATCTATCAGCCAGTAAAATTCTCATCGAAGTCGGTTTAGCCTTTCCGGAGATTACCCGGGAACAACAGACAGACTGACAAACATATATAGATTTTAAATTCCCTATTTGTTATATGTACCGTATATACTTTCACGTGCACTCATTGAAAAGCTACTATTGTGATCTTACGAACAGACACTTCAATTTAATTTATAAAGTATATACATATAAGATTAAAACTCGGCAATATCGTTCGGTAAGTAGATTAAGTTTCTTTATCCTGAGAGATATTATTATATTTATTTTATCTATCTTACCATTAAGTTGCGAAGCACTTATAGCTCTGACGCACTTGCGGATTGCAAACGATCTGTGGAGTGAAGCAACGTTTGAGACAGGCGGCATTAAAATGGGTAGCTGCTAGTGACAGATCTTTAAAACTGTTTTCGATCTTTGGAGGCCACAGTCAATCTGTCCAGTCAATCAGTAAGCAATCAGTCCTGTTTGGTATATGACAATCGTTAAACCTTGTCAGATAAACGGTACGGTTAAAGGTGGTATATGAATATATCCAACAGATGGCGTTGGAATGTGGTAGACGATTCTCCAGTTCTCCCATAGTTGTTGAAAGATAAATGGCCAATAGCGGGATGTCAATGAGGTTGTAGCAAATATCATTAATAAGACGTTTGGAAGTAAAAAGATTACGATTTAAATATAGAACAGGGAACGTGCTCTGCTCTACAATTGTCTCTACTCTAAAATTGTACAAAGCAAAACGAATATAACGCCGTATTGAAACCTCTTTCATCAACCCCCTCTATTGCGGGTGGTTTTGCATAGCTCCAGTAAAAGGAATTTCATGAATATTTCATTGCCATTGATGTTGACAGCAAGATGGAAAATGATATGTGTAAATATAGAATGTGTAGCTACATTGGTAGCTACGGAATCTATGTATCGAGTTGATCCCGTAATGGTGAATGGATAATGGATAATGAAATGGATGATATTTACGACTGATTTGGAGGAATGGTCATTTTGCTGGTCAACCGCGCAGAATTTGACTTAAATTCCCATCTCTGCATTTATATGAATGATAAATTTGATTATTCTGGTTCCAGACATTTCTCATAGATACGTACATGTGTACAGAACTGACTATTCAAATGATGATTCAGAAATATTTATCTATTATATGATTATAACACTAACGCCAATTTCAGGGCAGTTTTTGCAGTGCTTGCTAAATAAGATAAAAGTCTGAAATGCCCTAATACATTCATAACATATAAATACAAATTGCAGGGTCTCTGCCATAAAATATATTTAATGTCACAAAATATATTTAACGTATAACTCCTTGAAACTTAAAATAAAAACGTAACTTTACGCCTGTATTCCCCGTAGGGATAGGCAGAGAAGTATAGTACACACCGACGTTTCACCAATCACGTTTCACTTGCACAATAGAATAAATGGTGAGCCTATTGTCATACACCGTGCACAGATCCAGACTCCGAGTCACTGCTAGAAATATCTACTGTAAAACTAAAATTAGAACAATCTCATAATACTCGACCTGGGATTCGAATCCAGGACGTCTCGACCAACAGTGGCACTTGCAACCACTTGACGAACGAGGAAGTCACGATCATCACATAAAACCTTGAAACTTAATGTGTCCCAACCTCCCCACAAAACGCCATAACGACATCAGCTAAAGCGAGCATTTACGGAATCACTATTGTGTTTACATAATAGGAAAGCTCATTTTTCTTGACAAATTACATTAAGCTCATACAAAATGCGGAAAACTTATTTACCCGCCCACATGCGCTATGCTACGCGTGGGTGTAAAGGTCAACACTTATTCTAAAAATAACAAATAAAAACTTCCAACCAGTTGTGCGAATACTTAAGATTCTTCAGCTGTCAGCTGTTAAGCATTGTTATAACCGGAAAATGCCATCCATCTGGGCTCCAAAAGATTTTATGTATTTGACGCGCAAAAAGTCTCGTCATGTGAAGTAAAACTTGGGTCAAACTAAGCAGAACATAATGAAAACTATAATATTTCATAATGCAGTAAGGTTCACTAGAATTCCATGTTTCAATAGTTACGATATTAGCCTCAGTATGGGATAAGGTAATAACTGCTATCGGTGAAGGAACACATCGTGAGGAAACCTGCACACTTTAGAATATATACAAAAAAAAACTAAGGTGTGTGAAGTCTGCCAACCAGCACTTGGTCAGCGTGGCACACTATGGCCTTAACCCCTCTCATTATGAGAGAAGACCCATATTACAACAGTGGAATGACAAATGGGTCGGTTATTATTTTTTTTAATATATGGAATAAGATATGAGCCTATTGCTATAGACCTGGTACTATTTCAGACCCTGAGCTACTAATAGAGATTTCAAGTTAGGAAAACCCAATAGGAGCTGACATGTGGATTGAACCCAGGGTCTCTCTGGCGCAGTCGGGCTTGCAACCACTCATTACGTTACGTTATACATATTGTACCGACTATAGAATAACACCGCAAAGTGCTATTAATAAACTCAAAAAAAAAAAATATCACGCCAGTAATCTCGGAAGGCGTAAGCAGAATAGTGTAGTACACTCTTACGTTAATATATAGTACAATATTTTTTCGGTTATTAATATATTTGCTATTAACATTTTTGGATATTTGTGAATTCTGAAGTTACCATTATAAACTTACTGACAAACAGGACAGATTGATATATGTCCTATTTGGTGCTGACAGTAGCATCGTTACTTCGAGTTTTGAGTTAATATTCGAGTATCACCCCATTTTTTACAACTTAGTTCGCAAACCATTCCCCAACTACATTTATTCATAGCGAGTACATCGCAATGAATCAATTTTATATCAGCGACTTTTTCGATATTCCGTTCCTACTGAATTCGGTACTTCGGGTTGATTGTAATCGAAAATTCATACAAGTTGCTTTTTTCTCTCGAAGCGAGATATGCAAATCGTATTCAGTAACCGACCACGTTGATAGAAAATAAAGCCCAGTATCGCATAACCCTGAAGTCGTAGGGTGGTGATATTTACATACCAAAATTGGTTGATAATGTGGTGTTACCCTATTTTGTTACAGAAGTTATTTAGAAAAGTAATAGGTATTAGTGACTGAACGAAAAGTTTAGACACAATTAAGGGTCTTATGGCAAAGGGCACAACGGGTATATCTCTAATCTGTGCTACTGTTTGACCACTGACTATAATATGCTTTACATTGACGGGATCAAGGTAAACAATGAATGTTTTATATATTTTAATACATTTGTTTCAGCTATAATTTAAAAGTTTTTTAGCTTTTTGCACTCATTATCCACATAAAATTTACTATGTACCATTTCTTTAGACATCGCACAATATTCTAAACAAGGCGTTACAAAGTACGTACTAATCTTGCTCAGGAATTATTATAAACAGATTTATCTCTCTCATCCCACCTCATACGACACCTAGACATGATTTTAACAAAACTACTGGCTGGCAATACATTAACAACTTTCTGTAGGCGAATTCGGTCGGTATTGAAGTTCTTAAGACGAGTTAAGTTCATTTACGATAAAGTGGTCCATTAGTTCGTTTTTCAAACTACGCAATAAAAATAACTTTAATTCGTTTTTCAATCAGGCAGTATTTGTACAACGAATCATGGAAAGCCATGATGGCAGTATTGGTTTACGGTGACTAGAAGTAAAGAAATAAAAAGCATTCATAGCCTACTGGACATTATGCCTTATTTTGTCACCTGTCACCTGTCGTCTGTCATCTGTCATCTGTCACCTATCACCTGTCAGCGAAAGAATATTTTTGTACACAAGTGTATTTTATTTGATGTTAACTTTATTCGTATATTGCTTTTATTGGTTTTATCGTTATTATCATTATGAACCTGACTGACCGGCTTTCATAACCGACGATTAACTGGTTTACCTGAAGAATAAATCAATGAATGTTTAAATACGTAAAATTAAGCCCGTAATCCCCAAAAGGGTAGGCAAAGAAGTGCAGTACACCTCCATGTTTCACCGATTACGTTAAAGTCCCATGAAATAGGGAATGAGATGAACAAATAAATAAATGTCACTCTTGTACGCCTGTTTGTTACTTCTGTAACATAAACTAGTATTAATCAAGTCTCGTGAATACGAAGTGAAAATACCCTTCTTATGTTGGACCGTACTTGAGGCCCATCTCTCTTATCTGCATCAATTATTCATCCATCACTCTCATTGTCCCTGCGATTTCTATTTCATTAACGGATCTGATTAAGAATGTATGTATGTAACAATGTTTTCTATAAACTTGGCGTTTTTTTACCAGCACAGATTCGTCTCCCGTTCAGAAGGTATAAAATCAATACTGAACTTCAAGTTACATCACATCAGCTATCTGATTTTGGTATATGATGATATGTGCATGCTAAATGTAACTATATATAGAGCTATTTAGTTTCAGGTCGCATGTAAGTCTATTCAATTCATCCGAATCATGACGAACCACTATACCCCACACATGTATCAGTCAAGAAGACGGTGGAAAAAATATCGCGAAGAGGATGATGAAAAGGATGGAGTAGAAAATAATGCATTCAATAGAAAAAAAATGGAGAACATAGAATAAAATGAATAGAAAGGCGGAGAAGCAGATTTAGAAGAAGGTACCGAATGAATTGGAAAAAGAGAAGCAAAATTAGATAGAAAAGAGCAGGAAGAAAAATATAGAGTACAATAATTTATATGAGAAGAAAAACAGACCTTGCTGGGCAGCGAATTTCTACACAGCTTAGTAAAAAAATTATTGTAAAAGTATTATCAAGCAACATATCTAAAAACGAACTATTAATTAATGTAAGACTAATTCGGAGTAATCCGCTAATCAAATATTTGCTAGGATATTTTCAATTTGAAATTCAACGTAGGGGCGTTGAACTTTGTGCCTATGTAAGACATAAGTTAGTGATAATAACATAAAAGGTTATAGATGGACACCACTTACCTCACACAGTAATATCGACAGCTAAGTCCACCGTAAAGTAATTACTATTTAAATAAATTGAGATTAAGCCTCAACGGTGAGACACCAACAGTCTTGTGATCAACTGCACCCAAAATAGATACATATTAACTCATACTCACAAAATTAATATACAGTAACAATCTTATTCCTAATTGATAGTACATAATTGAGAGCCTGATTAATAGGAACTGACGCAACTGTAACCAACAAGGCTGTTCCTGCGGTCCTGTTTGAGACTGACTTCATACCAGGAGCTAACAGCCATGTTCCTTCTGCCTGCCCATCTGGCCCTATCGTCCCATTGTAACAAAAAATGTTTCACATATACTATGACAAACACGTGTGTCGTACTCAAATATTGTGAATTCGGACCATTACATCGCAAAGACCTCGTTTTTAAATAAGCATTTATGAGAGAAGTCATATTTTAGGTAAATTAAAAGGAACTTGATATATAATTAAATCTTATATATTTTATTAGCAAATCCGAGTACTCATCTTGTCAGTTTTTACACATTTATGTGTAAGTGCGGAATAACAATTTTCATAACATATAATAATAACATATCATATACATTATTATATAATAACAATTCATTACTTATTCACATTCATATTTTTGCTGGATAACAATTTTCTAACGAAATGAGATATAGCGAATAATAAGCCATCCTATAGTTTTCAAGGACGAACAGAGGGGATCTCATCTCTTATCCACATTAATTATTCATTCCCTACACAACAATTGTCACCAGCACCCGTGATTCATTAGTTAATCAACTTATCTTTAACCTCGCGTCAACCATCAGTCATTGGATTTGCATCCCCACTATAACTCTCGCTCCAGACGCACGCGATCGCGACATAACTTACAAGTCACGGGACGTCCATGACAAGTGTCACGTGATTTATTTTGGAAGTGTCACGTGACGTAGGGACATGTGTGCGGTGTATTAGCGTATTATTGCGCTTCTAAATTACGTGACACATGTTTCTTAGTACATGTTACAATTAATACGTTACTTGTCTAAGGCATGATAATGAAGAAAACAATTGACGTTTAATCGCTAATTAAAATTATTCTATTGACAGTTCTATTTATTGGTACTACAACATCAAAAACATTACTGCACCCTAGTTGTTCGGTGTTAAACAACTTAAAAATTCATTTCGTAAAAGAAATCCTTTTTTATTCACCTACATTGGCAGTTCACATGATATTTCCATTTCCGATTTCGGAATATAAAGCTTTTAGTAGCGAACGAGTCATTTCTGTATGCGACTGAATAAATACGAAATATCGATACAGTTTGCACTAGGTATGTTTATTTAGTAGAGATAGCATCGAATCTACACTTTTTCAGACCCCTATGTCGTTTTATTTAAACAAATGGATTTATAAACCAGTATAAAATAGCTATGTATTATAGACCCGCAGGTTTGCTCAAAAAATCGGCGCTAACAATTTATAATTCGAACATTTGATTTTTATTTCAAGGTTTTTTTATTGATACGATTCACTAATTTTAACCATTGTATATCATATTATTTGTGGGCTTAAATTACTGGTTACTTAGAAGCAACTTAAGCTTATATTTTAGTGTCTCTGTCGCGACCTCGCTGCAAACAGCGGGAGCTCATGAGAAAGGACCTTGTACAGGTCCGAAACTAGACGGGCCATC
>DWJK01005162.1:0-11359 GCA_018248815.1 Croniades pieria auraria
TAATTGATAGATGGCGGTACTAGTACTAGTTTTGTGTAATTATTTAATACAGTTCAATTATTATAGCAATTGTTTTTATTTTAACTTATATTTATATATTACATAACGAAAACATTATTAATTAATTCTTTTACAATACTACCGAAAGCATTATTAGAACCGAAAGTGAACGAAATAGTTATGAGTTCTATAGTTATGTATGAGATCTTTACGTTTTAAAATAAGTTTAATTTTGTTTGTTTCGTATCTGATAATATTATAACATTTTGAAAATGAAAAAGGAAATCTATAATAAAACATTTTCAACATTTTAAGCATTTAATTTATATACAAGTCGTACATTATTCAAAATACATTTATACAAGACAAATGAAAATAAATATTTATTGCTGTACGAATATTCTTACCAAATCCTATAGAGAAAACAGATAGCAGTTAATTAAACTATAATCGTGTTACTTAGCAACATTGTTCAATAAATCAGTTTCCGATAATTATATTATTAGTTCATGGCGAATGTGATACGATACGGCTTTAATTATTCACTTAAAAATATTTATTAATAACATGCTTAAATAATACTGTAGAATTATTGTAAGCATAGTCGTTTTATAATCATTCATGCGACATTTCTCACCAATTATTTAATGGAAGCTGATGAATGAATTGATAACGCAGTCGCTCGACGTATGGGCTGTTCAGTGGAATAGCCTACGCGTATGCTGATCGACTATGATGAAGCAGACGTTTATCTAATCCTGTAGTCGGAATGTGCGTTGTTGTTCCAATCGATCGATGCTCGACCGCAGCCAGACAAAGGGTAGGGGGATATTGTTTGTCACAAAATTTATTATGGTAGCAGCCGGAGTATGCTCACGACGTGAGTAACATATCCAATATATTATCTTAGATGTCTGCTTTTGATTGTCTGCCTGTCTGCTTGCACAAACAGATAAAATAATGTGTTATTTATGTTCGATTCAATTGAGCAATTTGTTTTGTCCATATAATAATGTATTTTACTAATAGATTCAGAAAAATGAAATCTAAAGAATTGACGAGCAAAGACCGGCTTATGGAATGGCTTAAAGGAATATTTACAGTTTAGAGACGCTGTGAGATTGATTAATAATTTTTTTTTTAAATAAAGAGACGGACACATTCTTTTTTATAGATACATGTGTGTAAATAGCAGTGAAGGGGTGCATTGGTTCACCGAAAAGGTATTGTCGGTCGCGTCGGTCTCTCAATAACTCTACGTTTTATCCGATGTGTCTCATAGATGCCATATTTACAGTCCGCGGGAACACGTATGTAATGTTATTTATTCGTGCGATAAGTTTCAGTTCTCGGAACGAGAGTGTTTTGGAGACTTTCTGTGAAGCTGTTTTCGTAAACACATTTCTTAAAGTAATGTGTTACGAGAGAACTCTCCCAACAAAAAGCAAACAAAAATACAATGTACAAATAGTTCTCACTGGGGTGGCATAGAAATATTACATTTTAGTACAAATAAGTAGAACCTACAGAACATAAAAATTAAATTGCAACCGTAATAAATTTCATAACCATACGTACCGATGGAGTGATTAATCTGTCACTAAATGTTGAAGCTTCGTCTTCGTCAAGAAATTATGACGAGTGCGCGATTTTTTTCTAGATCAAAGAGCTTTAAGAGATGAAATCTTTTTTTTTCGTCATTGAAAAAGTCAGATCAGTGTGAAATTAACGATATTTCTCCGTGCCGTTTCAAAAGATTAATGTTATTAAAGAAATTAATGTGATAGTACCCTTTGGTAGATTGATACGTATGTTGGACGTTCATCGAATAGGTACTGTGGTAGAACTTTATTAGTTAAATTTAAGAAATTATTCGCGTTATATAACCCGAGTGAATGTAACATAAGGTCGTTTTATGGTCTAAAAAATGAAAGACACGTTTTTGAGCAATCGTCCGCAGTGTGATAAAGTGTGGGATCTCGACATCGTGCGATATGGAATAAATCCGTTTCCCTTATCGCAATGTAAGTTTTCGTTCGACGCTTCTTGATTTATACATGTATTAAATAATATATTACAATTTTTAAATTGCGATCCGCTTTGGCTCATTCGGATGATGTGCCATAAATCAGATCTGATTAGAGAGAATATTTGAAAATGAAATTATCTTTTTTTTGTTACAATACAAATTGTGTTTTAAGTTTATCATAAAATGTAAACATAAATGTTTTCCCACACGACGGTTTGATCCCTTATCACTCGTCATATCGCTCAACCCTTATAACATTCCACTACTGCAAATAGGTCTCTTCTCAAAACAGTCTGCCACGCTGACCAAGTGGAGATATAGCGGAGAACTGTAAGTTTTGCAGGTTTCCTCAAGATGGTTTCCCTCGCCGTTATGGCGAGTGATATTTAAACTTAAAGTGCACAGACGCACGACCCCTATAGTGGGTGGCTGAATACTAAGTGACTAATAAATTTTTAAATATATATTTACAATAATAATTATATGCAAGAATATTAGAATATATTCTTGTAGCCAACCCATAAATATTATTAACGTATGAACTATGAAGTATAGTTATTAACACAGAAAAAAAATATCCAAAGCATATAATGCTAGATGACTTTGATTTCGGTCGCCATTGCTGCAGGAAGCCCTCAACAGCAAATGAAAAGCGGGTTTATGAAGCGGTGAATTCGAAAGAATATAAAATCCACATAAATTTATTTTTCTATTCAGGATAGACTTTTACGCATATTATTCCAAGTAACAGAACAATTAAATTCTGAATACATAACAATAATTAATTACACGACCTCTGGAATCTTTGAGGTCGGTATCATTTTCTACGTTAGCATTCTTTTGCTGAATAATTCATGTGCATTTAATTGAATAACATTTAAATTTATTAGTCAGCTGAATTCTTATCTACAAAAGTGCTTTTGATTTCTTTTTATTTTTTGCGGGCTCCATGTTTTTAGCGAAACAATGAGGTGCCTAGTAAAAATAGTAGTGTTAATAGGTATATTGTAATTATGAGGTTATAGTATTAAAATATATACGGTAATAATATGACGGGTTTTTCTATGTCACAAGACGTTCTCCGCATACCTAATAAATATTCCATTCTGTGTATTATATTTATTCTAGGTTTATTCAAAAACGAATATAAGTATTTAAATATTTGAAATTTTAATGGCTTCTATCGATATTTCATTAAAAAAATTAAAGCATAGGCTCGGACCTTACATTATATTGTGATTGACTTTAAATGGGGATATTCTTTCCATTTATCTGTTTCAACAAAATTTTGAATTTCAGATGGGGATCGTGACGGTACGCGGCGTCGGCTGTTAATGGATGAATAATATCTACAGACAGTAATGGAATTTGGAATATATTATGATATTTTCATTGTTATGAAATCTCGAGTGCCTCATGACGTTTACATGTTCCTACTCCTTCGAGGGTACTAAATAATGTGCTAAAACAAACATGTCAGAGAAGATAATGAAGATATTAGTTTTGAAATACACATGGCCATGTACAGAATTCCTTGGCAATATTTAGTGATGATGTTACCACAAAATTACTGGTGTAATTTCTGCTGAAGCACGTATCCGTACTGTTTGATACATGCAAGTTCGAGTGTAATCTATGCACATTAGCGGGTTTGATTACAATTGGCCGAGATAATAGGGTATAATGCATATTAACCTTCCGACCTAGTCATCAATAGATAATGGCTCATATGCATGTATGTTCATAACATGTATTTTATATATGAACAGAAACATCGAAAAACAACTTGTAGGACCGTGCAGGAGACTGTCTCAATATTTTAGACAGGTTAACAGATATCTTCGGTGATCATTTTGTATTACACTGTCAAGAATACAGTCTTTCGCCATTGTATATGTTTTTTTCACAGAATACATGTAATGATGTCAGTGAAATAAAGCTTTATGGTTGGACTTATACAATATTTACATTTTTTTACCACGAAAAGGTATGCACAGGAGTGTAGTTCCCACAAACCGTCAAGGGTATATATTATAGTGCGTATATTATAGTGCGTATACTATAGTGCGTATACTATAGTGCGTATATTATAGTGCGTATATCATAGTGCGTATATCACAGTGCGTATATCACAGTGCGTATATCATAGTGCGTATATTATGGTGCGCATATTATAGTGCGTATATTATAGTGCGTATATTATAGTGCGTATATTATAGTGCATATATTATAGTGCGCATATTATGGTGCGTATATTATAGTGCGTATATTATAGTGCGTATACTATAGTGTGTATATTATAGTGCGTATATTATAGTGCGCATATTATAGTGCGTATATTATAGTGCGTACATTGTAGTGTTATGTGATCACAAGCCCGTGTATAACTTGCACTAAGATATTGTTATTTTCTGAACATACACAATAATACTTCAAACAAGTCTTAAATAAAAGAATATTATGTGCCCTTGTTTGATGTTGCAGGTTAAAAATAAACGCTATTGGCTACGTCCTCAATATAGTAGCAGTTGTTTACTATAACGATGCTGTCCTTGTTTCTACTCTCCTGCGAATTTCATTTATGATTTGACTAAGTAATTTGCGCCAGGTTTGATGGGTTCGTTATGGAAGTATAGTTTATATCACGATAGTTTCCAGCGTAATGGAGTCACTGCAATTACTAACAGGTGATGAGTTCATCTCGGCGTTCAGAGCCGGCAGCTTGTAAAGGGCAATGAACGTAGTCTCACATAGCTGGGACTAGCGGTTATACACTAAAGATGTGTACATGATGTCGGGTGTAACACATTCAGATAATACAGAATATTAGAGGCGGGAACTGGTGGCACATGTATGCGGTTCTCTGGAGTTAGTAGCACTGCTACACGAAGCCTGCTGTGAAGTAATTAAAATCATTTTCGTTTCAATCTGAAGGACGTGGTTGCGGGTTGAATGTGTACAAGAAGAGACCATACTGTCTCGCAGCAGTAGTAGCGTGTCTATGCGTTGTGAAAAAAAAGTATTTTTTTATCTAAAAGTAGAAATTGTAATCAAATGGGTATAATCAAATATAATCAAACGTAAACAAACTTTGGATGCCACGTGCCGGGAATCTGTAAATTTGCAGTATTTCTAATTTCACGGCGTGACGAAGAGGGCTTCTCATTTTCCTGACGGTTGCGGATATTTTCAATTTTCCCCACGGCAGCTCCTTTTTATTAGTTGTTGTTTTGCCTTGAATACTAATCGGCGCGAATTAAGATTCACGCGACATTCTCCCCTGCTTATCCTGTGCGGCCGGACTTCCCGCAACGAAAGTATACAGCGAATTATGATTGGAGAAGTTATTTTGTATAGGGATGAGCAACCCCGTGATCAACTAACTTTTTAAACGTTTCTTTCGTAACAATTTTTAAAAGTTTATTTAAAATAGTTGTATTGAATGTAGGTGTAGTAAGTTTTTAATTCATGTGATAAATCATCGTCGGTCTTTGATTTAATACTTATTATATTGATAATTTATATAGTTTTATTATTATATAATATTATCCAGTGTCTTTCTTCCGTTCTCCCGAATCTCTAATACCGGCTATTGTAATTTATGTATTCATTTACATCCAGAATTTCAATTATTCTCAGACGTCGCTGCGTTTCATTATAATTATGTATATATTTCATTCTCGACGTTATCGATTATTTATTATAAGCAGAGTTTGATGTTGTGTTTGAAGCGTATTATTAGAATTTATATTAATACATTATTTTTATGAGATTTAGGGCTGAAAAAACAATGAACAAGTTAATAATAATTATATTCTTGATGTTAGGATAAAATGTAAGTATGGGAACGAACGATTAGTTATTGAGATTTTCTAGAGTTTACTTTTGATGTTGATTTCCTTCAGTTCCTGACTTCTCACAGTTAACATGTGAGTCTACGTACATGAATTAATCAGATCGAAGCTGGCGACGTAAACCGCAACATGTTCCAGCGCTCTGTTTATTAATCTATCGGGTTTTAATTAAAATGAGGTTATTACACGTGACGTCACCACGCCATCTCGGATCTATAGTCAGATTACCGTGAAGATTGACTCGGATGTAGCCGTGGTTTATTGCGTTTAAGCTTCGGATTACACAGTAAATGTAATTATTGAGTATATTGTTTGTACTTCCGTACAATTGACACGCCCCTATACTTCTATTGTTTCTCATGCTCTACATTTCTGCATGAATATTCGAGTATTCTGCATGAATGTGTGAAAATGAGAAAAGATAATTAGGTTGTCATTGTGTTTTCTAAGTCTTTGTTCTTGTGAAAAATAAGTTATTAGGTAAAAATATTTTAAAATTGATGCTACCCAAATAACACTGTATAGTGAGTTTGTCATTTGCGTTATATCCATTTTAAACTTGATACTTGGTGTTCTCTTTCTAACATAAAGGGGCCTAGCGTGATAATATAACAATAATAAATGTATCTACTATGTAGTAAATCTGGTAATAACAAAAAAGACTGATATTGTTTCCCTAGAATTGCGACACCAGTGCAGACAAAATTATTCAACTTTAATTTGCAGATAGTGCATAAATAAGTAGAACGGTGTCAGCTCGTAATTAAACCTGAACTAAATTGGTTGTTGCCGTAGACAACTTGATTAGTTTGTTGATCACGCTATTGGCTGATTGGCTCTTTAGTTTTTATATACGTATATAATAAAAGGCGGTACCTTTTAAAAATAGTGGTACTCTAGTAGTTTACAATTCTGCTTCCCACACAAGAGACCTAGAATTCTTGGCATGCACCAGCACTCTTACGAAACTTCGTAAGAGTGCTGGATACAAGACTGAATGTCTACACGCTGGATGTCCAGATCTTTTAGCCAACTAGTGTGTAAATGACGTTGTGTACGACAGAGCGGACGTATTATCTTTTTTACAAAGCGCGCACTTACTCCATGCAATGTAAATACCTGGACTGGTCGTGCGACTAGTTGACCTGTGAATGCGGATGAGTCTAAGTTCGTAAAATCGGCGCACGCGCATTCGTAATAACTTGTAATAAGCATTATTTCTCACACGGTTGAAAAGGTTGTTTAATGGGGTTGTCCATGTTTAGATTGGATTATCTCCAACTTATAATCACGTCGCTGTCTTCCAATTGTTAACATAAATCACTCGCGATGCGCCTTGCTTGCGACTGCCTCGCTTAATGCAAGTTTTAAACAGCTATACAAGTAGAAAGCACGGGTTAGCGCAGTGACAGAGCGAAATTAAACCTGAAACTAATCTGTCGCTAAGCGCGGATCTCGCACGGACGGTCTTAATTAAATTGTTGATGAATCACGCCACTGGTTAATGGGGTTTTGTCTCGTATATCCTCCACACTATAGTTAAAATTTGCATAGAGCTTTAAATACGAACAATTTCAGACTTAAATAAGTATGGTGAAAAGTCTTAATAAGTGACGAATACGAGTACGTATATCCATAGTGCAAATGGTACAGTGCAAGTCTCCGTCGTGACCTCGCTGCAAGCGGCGGGAGCTCATGAGGAAGGTCCTCGTACAGGTCCGAAACTAGTCGGGCCATCCCGAAAAACGTACGTCAGTTAAGCCGGTACATTTTTAATCATGGGTATTATTTTCCTATTAAACTATTAATTAAAAAGCTGATTTTAACATAGTTCATTGAATTTCTAATTACAGTGTACAATCACGACAATCCCGTAATCCCGGGATAAGACAAAAGTGCCGGAATCGAATTCTATGGTATTATTGCTACAAATACATCATAAACATACGAAATATGATAAAATTATCAACGCACGGGCTGTAGAGGCCACTCGAGAATCTATCTTGTATGCCCATTTCCTTACATTACATTGCTATGAGAATAAAGCTTTCAATAATTTAAAACATAAATCGTTTTACTACTCATTTTAAATACTTTTACTTACTCATTTTAAATTTTTAAACGCACTTAAATTTAGAAGACAATTTTGTTGCTTATCATTAAAGATTTACGGTACTAAGGCTTTTATTTATGTATGTAATACCTAACACCGGCTTGGTTCGGTAATAGTGAAAGAAGAGATAGGTGATACTGATCGGGTGTTGCGTGAAAGAGACAGAGGATATATTTCCTGGTTGTGCGGAAGGTATGATCTGATTTCAAGGCAGTCTGATGCAGTTACACTCAAACTTGGAACATTGTTCAAAATTTACTCATTTCTGTCATTCGTTTTAAACTATGAAATGAGCGACTTACAACTGTATTTGAAGTCGTCTAGTATTGAAGTTCATTTTATTCTTAACCGAGAATCTAAAGTATGTTTTTTCTTATATATGGTGGTTTTTTTTTTAAATTCCGTTTTAATATATTTTTATTGAATCTGGCAAGCAGGCAGCCAGCTCACATGACGGAAAGTGGCCACCATTGTCTATGATTATGTATAATATGAGACGGGTTGCCGATATACTGCCGACGTCATTTCTGTTTGTTGGATTTGTTGATAATTTTCACTTCGGTTTAAGAGCCTCTGCTCTGTGTCAACCTCGTGAAAGTTTAAGATTTGTTACCGCTGACAATATATTGTCGCCAACTCGCACTTGGCGAGCGTGGCGTAGTTTGGCCTAGCCCATCTACTTCTTAGAGGACTCGTGTCCAGCAATGGAACATCAAAAGCGTTAATGATGATGATGATAATGATAAGGATAAGGATAAGGATAAGGATGAGGATGAGGATGAGGATGAGGATGAGGATGAGGATAAGGATAAGGATAGTGACAGTGATAGAGATAGTGATAAGGATAGTGATAGTGATAGAGATAGTGATAGTGATAGAGATAGTGATAGTGATAGTGATAGTGATAGAGATAGTGATAGTGATAGAGATAGTGATAGTGATAGAGATAGTGATAGTGATAGAGATAGTGATAGTGATAGTGATAATATGTTGTATCGTAAAAGTTTTGATGTAAAATTAATTTACACAGTATATAAAATTAAGCATATCACTTATTTATTTATTTCCAGTTTACGTAAATGTGTTCTAATCATTGAAGTATCGTATGCGGACAATAAACAACAGAGAGCGATGTAGAGTCTAGAGGTAGAGAGTCGGATAGATTGACGGAGTATGATACATTGTAATTGTAGTTCTACATTCTGCTGGCTTATTTCATCTTCATTATCGTCGTCACCCTATTCCCGTCAACTGCTGGACTCAGGTCTCTCCAATAAACAAGAGCCGTTTAGTATTTGTTTGTTATACATTTAAAAAAAAAAATTTCCTCCTTTTTATTTTCTAACTGTTTATTCGTTGCCTGCTTTTTTATTTGTTATATATTGTTTTACCACTAACTTGGTTTCATAGCTTAATGTCTCATCATCACGTCAGCCTTTTGCGTCCCGCTGCTTTCCCAAGGTGTGCCACAACACTCGATCCTTCGCAGATCTCATTCAACCACTACCAGCCGTCTTTTTAAGATCATCGGTTTAGTGGGCCGATGAACGACTCACAGTACGCCTGCCAATCCGTGGTATTCATTTTAGAACTCGTCTGCCCCAGCGACCGGCAGTCCTACGACATATGTCACCAGCCCATTGCCCCTTCAACGTGTTCTTTTAGCTATGTCGGTTACCGTGGTTCTTTACTTAACGTCTGGAGGCATTGTATTTTTGTGTTAATTTATCTTTCTCCTCTCAGCAACAGCGCCCCAGATTATTGAAAATAGCGTTGTTAATCCTCGCTTTGATGCATGAAATAATGTACTACGAATTTTTTTATATAACTTTTTCGTTATCTTGACGAAACAGATCAGGTAGAGATTTGACTAGCTGATGGAAGAGTCAGTAGTCTTCGACACCGGGTGTAGGTATGAGAAGAATGGTGAATCTAAGACATCGGCTTCATAAGGATAGGCATATTTGGCTGCGGGTATTCTCTGCTTATATCTATATAAATGTACATATGTACATGTATGTATATATGTCAGTCATTTTCCCAGTTTCATTTATATGTTGGTAATATATAAATATTCATTTATTTCACTCCTTTCCATGTTGGCAACGACGACAAAAGACCAGCGGCACAGTTTTGTAATTTAAGACAGAAATGGAAAATCTCGCTTGTCACTTAAAATGTATGAGGTTTTTTCATTATATGAATGCGTATAACGTTATTATGATTACCCGGACATTACGTGTATGTGTGTGTGTATGTATGCATGTGTGTATGTGTAACATGTTGAGGAAGTTAATCATGCTTCCACTTCCTCATTTTCATTTCTCTACGTGACACTGTCACATCTCGCTCGATACAACCGATATACATTTATTCTCGAATTTTTATTTAATTATGTCTGCCTGCGTTGTGGGAGGAGTGTCGTGCTTAAAAGAGAGAAGGTAACATGTTTGATGATGAGGATTTAACCTTTATCTCTTAATCGTCTTCAGTGCACAACTGAACTTCTGCTGCTTACAATGTATAATAATTTAACTTCAATTCTGGTTCCTTTTTACTATATTGTTGTTAGCATTTACACTAGCGTTATGTTCTCTGTATCTATGCATGTTGTCTGCGCCTCTAACTGGGGTGACACTCAACTTCTTACCTCGTATATTCTTCTCCTGTACCAAATGTGCTAGTGTTTACTTTGTTGGTGCAACTTAATAAATAAATAAATAAATTTATTTCTTTATGTAAAAGAAGCATGTCAAATCTGTAAAGGTAAAAATATTTGGAATTCGGTGCTCTCTATTTCCCGTGTGAGGGAGTCGGCGTGATAATATATAATTTATAATTGAAGGAGTCCTGCCACTCAGTGAATCCGTGTCGCACTGGTAGTCAAGCAAGTGATATTGTTCAGTTCTGTGTTCACCTTCAGTTTGTTTTGCGACATTGCCCAGGTTACGTGAGAACAATGTTTATTGTGTGCTCGTGGTCGCGGTTATCAGAGTGTGGCGAGCGTTTTTGGTAACTCACTCCGCTGGTTACGCACGTGGAAGTGGGATCGTGGAAGGGGGGAAGGGGGAGGGGATATTTTGTTATTTTCCAGATCATGTCTCATTCAGCGTTCGCTAGTTTGATTGTTGTTATCAGTAAACAGATTTCTCTTTAGTTAGCGGTCTCTAGTTATGGAGTAAATAATAATAATAATAATCGACCTATTCGTCATTCCACTGTTGGAATATGGGTATCCTTTCATATTAAGAGGGCTAAGGCCATAAGGCAAATGCAGGTTGGCAGACTTCACACACTTTAGAATTATTTTTTTTTTATAAATTCTAAGGTGTGCAGGTTTCCTCACGATGTTTTCCTCCACCG
>DWJK01005163.1:0-11358 GCA_018248815.1 Croniades pieria auraria
TACGGCCTTAACCCTCTCAATATGAGAGGAGACCCATATTCCAACAGTGGAATGACAAATGGGTCGAATATTTTTTTTAAATGATAATAATAATATTTTTTTTATTATTGTTCAAATATTTTTATAATACTTTCATACATATTGTACTCAAGTAATAATATCTATTTCAATTGAACATAGAAATATTTATTTACTTAAACATAATAGCAACACTCATGTAATATTTTGAGTTTTGTACTGACAATTTTTTGCTTCTTTCCCTCTTCCGTGCTACCTTGCACAAGATACGTGTGCTCCGATCCAATATTAAATTAAATAAAGTATCTAACAACAGTTACACAGCATTTTAAATATACAATTATTATTCCAATTTTAAAAATACTCGCTTCTAAATGCTAAAGCGCTTATTTAAAACAATAGCATTATACAATTCAGCCTAACCGTTTGCACTCAGGTGACCTGGCACTGTAATGGCGCCAGCAAGCGCTGTAGCAGCTTTTAGTTAATATGCTTTAACTAAATTCATTGTAGACACGTGTCGTAGTTGGGGAACGTTGCTTAGTGTAATTGCGAATTCGTGTGCGATTTTCAACACACGACTGAACATTACTGAAGTTATACTTCTTTTGACGCGTTAGGGAAACACGATGAGAGTAAATTATTACGACGCGTGCGCACACCGTCACGAAAAACTGACACCATGAAATTATCTAGTCAACATTTTAGTTTTTTTATTATATTTAAATAAAATTTATTGAACTAGATAACGCGTTATAATAAAACTTTCTTTCGATGTTTTAAATATCTTTTTTTCTATTATTAGTGTCGTTTTCTCTACAAACAGGATAACGCGAAGGATACAATTTTTAGAAAGATTTTTATTTTGTTATGCCAAATGAGTATGACTTCTTACGTGCGTACGTAAATACACATTCACGTTTTATTTTCTTTTTCTCTATCGGGCCTTCATTTCTAAAAAATATATCCGCCTCCTTGTCTGCAGTTGTCTGAATTGAAAATGGTACTGTAACCTTTCGGCTTCTTTTATCATTTCTACCGAAACTGAATTAAAGACCGTAATTTATATATTTCGTAACATTACGCCTGATCCCTGAAGAGGTAGGCAAAGGAGAGTAATATAGCACTTACTGGTAAGCCTGGTAAGGTACAGATATATGCTCATGGCGTTTTTCACTTACAGTTTCTTCCAAGTCAAATATATAATCAAATATTTCATTCTATGCTCGTTGCAAGAGGAATTTAAGGTACGAGTATATTACGTCAAGTGGTCCGCACGTCTGCTCCTCTCATGGCGTATAAAATAAATATACCATAACGCTCATCATTCATCATGCAGTAAACTTATTGCTACCTTCGCTGCCAGAAACAAATTACAAACAAATTCCAGAACATTCCAAATGCTATTTCGCTTCGTTCGTTCCATCACCTTTCAAACAAAATTACGCCTTCGAGTTTGCTATTTCAAACAATCATGCTCTTCAATCACTCGACGCCAAAGAGAGAAATAAGTACTACCATTCAATAGAAAAGAACGGGACAGGTATACATGTAGGGTTGGCAGTTATGGAACACGATTTGCAAATCGATTTTATTCGATTTACAAGACAGATTTACATGACACTAACGGATCTTTAATTATTTCTTATTTTTATGTTATTAACAGTTTCAAATTATTTTAGACTGTTTTATCGCTACTGGACATTAGAACAAAAACTAAACTAAAAAAGTCAGTCAGCAACGTGACTAACTTCACAGAAACATAATCTAACCTGAAGAAGTCATGATGAAAGTCCTACAATAGCTAAAGAAGTACACGGGTATCTGAGATTTGACATAGACTTGACAACCCTATGTATACGAGCTCAATATAGTTACAAACGTAAGTAAATTACAGAAAAAGCAACGTGAATGAAAACTCGTTCATATGTGATTGGTTCCCGAGACCGTACTTTTTGTTCGTTCGTTTTCAATTTTCCTCGTGCGAATGTGTTTGCACGATTAAATTTTGTTTTTGATTTTGTTGTTTTATATAAAACGTGTTGCCCTGTAAAGAATATGAAGTAACATCACGTTTGTAATCCCCGAAGGAGTAGGCAGAGGTGCGTAGTATACTCCCACATTTCACCGGTTACGTTTAAGTCCCATAGGTGGCGAGCCTATTGCCATACACCGGGTATTGAACCAGACTCCGTGTCGCTACTAGAAATTCTAAACAAGAAAATTCGATGAAAAAACTAATACGAAGTGTCTCGCAGTAAACTTCTGATACTGCTATAACGTGCTTCTGTACCATAATAGCTAAATTTATCTTGCGAAATTTAAAATGAAGTGTAAGAAAATGTATCACTGAAAGCTTTAACCGAATTTTAAATATATATTACGACATTATGCTGTGAAAAAAAAAATCCGTAGCTGTTAGGCTTAACAACGAATATGATTTTCTTGAATATAACTTGAACATTGTTTGTGAAAAACTCGAAGAATTTCGATAACTTTGTTTGAGTCCGGCTCGAAAGAAATTTTTGCTAACGATTGGGATGCTAAGGTAGCAAAATTTTTTGAATTTGATAAATCGGCGGCGATTGATGGGAAAAATCAAAAAGCACGTACAAATTACTCGGGGGATATCATAATTGGGTTCATTAATTGAAGAAGATAGCTACCGATCCACACAGAAGCAGCTGGGTAGAATAAGCTGGAAGCTCTCCTCGGCTACCGAGGAAAGATACTTGTAGAGCAAAGTAACGCTAAAAGGATCGAAACTACACAAAAAGTACTTATTTTGGACCCGTCTGTACCCAAAATATGTAATAGTATGATATTTAACCTTTTTGTCCCCGACTGTACTTTGCTTTGTAATATCATAAACAATAGTTTTTACTGACTCCAGTTTTGGGTCCATTTTCTTTGTGCCTTCTCCTCTTTTTCAGTTAATATTGTGCATTAATATATCATTTTGTTAGATGGGGCTAATAAAAATGTAGAGAAACGTTTGCATCACTTTTCTTTGTTCTATTAATAGTAATATGTTCGCGTTTGACTACAATCTCATCTGATGGAAAGCGAGATATTGCCTAGGATGTACGCTTGCGTAGAGAGTGCCTTTTCACTTTTATCTTGAATAGTTCCAGGTTGTACGCATCGAGAAAAATAGACAGCGGCAGGGAGTTTTACTCTTTCGCAGTCTCCAGCTGAAATGATTTAACGAAACATTTTGTCTGTCATTTTGCTTATTACAGATAGAGGCGATAATATACGTTATATAGCGCAGTAACGAGAATTATTGCACACCAATGTTAGCAAAATACTTTAAATCCTCTGGATATATGTCTTTGTTGAAGCTGTGTCACAATAAAAAAATAACATATTACTATCGGTATATCAGAACGTGAAGATAAATATTGGTAACTATTTCTAAAAATAATACGTGCACCAGAATGTGGCTTTTCGCACAGTTAAAGTTCCATATAGAGGAGTGCAGAAAAACAATAAAATATTTTTTTTGTTATAATTTGTGTTATGAACACATTAAGTTAATTGTAATAAAACATTGTCCATTTACAAACTGTCAATTGACACATAATAACTGCATAGTGATATTATACGTAGAGTTGGGAAGCCAGCCTAAAATGTGTCCATAAAAAAAAAAGAAAGCAAATGACGCTATCTATCTGTCTCTTTCTACACGCGCACGCACAGGTAGCTCTAGCGTGTGTTTATTATTTGAAAAACAAACTGTTCTTTTGCTCCGCATACGTCAATGATAGGATAGAGAGATAGACAGGGCTATACCGATCGTTTCTCGCTTTCTGACACTCGGACTTTGCTGCTGACAGGCAGTCGTATGTCTTCCTTACTCTATATATAATATCTCTATGAATAACTGTCAGTTGACACAATATTCTGTGGTCAAATAACAACACAGTTTAGTAGTTTATAGAGGTGCGAGTATTCTTGACATAAGACATGTTACGAATAACAGACGTACTTCGACCGCTGCTCACACAATAATTAACGCAATTTAAACAAACAGGCACCCCGCAGGCGTTTATCATATACAAGATAAGTCGCTTCAACAGTTCAATAAAATACTTATAGCTTTAAAGACCCGTCGGATTCTTAATGATATGCGAAATTGAGAAAAATCGTCTACCATCTTGGATATTTAGAGGAAAATATTAAGCAGTGTATACGTGCTCGGAAAGACAGGTGGAGCTGCCTTTCTCGACTGTTATATATTTTGTTGGTCATGTACTCCTATTTTGTTCGTGTTGTTGGAGGCTGTGAAACAGCCCCAGTAAATCCTTAATAGACTGACTGATTCCTTTATTAGACATATTCCAGTTTACTACCTGTTGTAAATCACTGCCTCCTACGGACATTTACAATATCAGAGGCCTCGTAATGCGTTATAAGATTGGTAGGCTTTGTTTAGTGCTTTTCTTGGCGAGGACCGAATAATGACATGTGGGTCCACAATAGAATACTGCGTAAAAGTTTTATAAATAAAACACTTCGTCAGTATGCACATATGTAAATAAATATATCTCCTCGCAGATTTAGATGAGAGTTCATGAAGAAGGACCTCGGACAAGTCTGAAAGAAGGCGGGCTATAAGGAAAAAAGAAAAAACGTAATATCACGTCTACAATTCCCGAAGGGGTAGGCAGAGGAGTGTAGTACACTCCCACGTTTCACCCGTTACGTTTAAGTCCCATGGAATAGGTGGTGAGCCTATTGCCATACACCGGGCACTGATCCCTAAAGAGGAAAAAATTAAATTAAATTAAGAAATCCAACAACACGATAGAAAAAAAACATTGAGCCGGTCATTAATCAAGTTTCTTTTACCAGGAGAGGAAGCAGGGGATCTCCAGGGTGCGTAATAGAATCTCAAAACCAATTTTGTATTAAATGTCTGCAAGTCTATAATCGCACCTGATACTTGGAGAACGCTTTACGAATAAATTTTATGAAACTTTTCCAATATCATTTGATCGATCATCATTCGTCATTCAACGATAAAGTTGGATTCTATTTCTGGATCAAGTTTTTGGATGAAAAATAATGGATCGCGACATGTGGAATTAGGACAAAGAATGTTATAAACACAGAGAGAATATAACACGTACTAAAGCCCTTCAGAGGCGCCCAGTATATTAAACAATAAGACTTTATTTTCCTTAAACAGCGTTATTAAATTTACATTTACTTTTAAACTAAATGTACAATATTTCTATGAATTGTTTTTTTTTGGTGCAAACATATATTTTTTAATATATTTTCGGTAATATTTTTCTTCGAAGTAATATTTTCATCTATTTTTTTTACAACATATATGGATGTATATTGATTAGCTGTAACGCTGCCTATTTTCTGTCTTCCGTTTTCTTCTGTGACTTGCTGTTTTAGAACACGCTTTTCCTACTGCTCGGACAATATCGTCACTGCCACGCTTGTTTAGCATGCTTATTGAACAAAGAGTACAAGTTCAGAATAAACTGCAGCATTTGCAGAACCATTTCGCCTGGTGTCTACATCTATCATACGTAATCCTACATTTATCATCACAACGATTATTATGTTTTTTCTGCAATACTGTCTAACGTAGAATATTTTCCCACCTAAACTCCAAATGGAGTGAACATCGAAAGCTGTCTTTTAGCTATTCTTAGCTATTTTCAGTTTGCATATATGAAAGTTTAATGTAGAATACTAAGAGACGGTGCTGTACCCGGTGAATGGTAGAGCATGAGTTTTCTAAAATGAGAAGGGATAACGCAAAAGTCTGCCGTACTGGCCAATTCGGGGTTGGCAGCATACACATATGTATCTTGTTAAAAAAATATGAAGAAACGTAATGTAAAAAAAAGTATGTGCAGTTTAGTTGCATTATTTTTCTTCGCTGTTATATCATATAATATACATAATTTAAAAATTGCATCATTTGTAAAGAAAGCCGTGAGCACGTACATAACCCGCGACCTCCGGAAGGCAAGACTGAACTCTAAATCGCTGAACTATAATTGTAACATTTCAGTAAATTGTTATTGAATCTCGCCAAGTCGTAGCAGAAAACCTGTTTCCAACAATAGGACATTATTAGAGGGAATCTAAAATCATACAACAAGATCTGAAATGCCACAAATACATTTAGAACGGCTGACCTTTCAAAAGACGCGACTGTTTGAATCGAGTCTTTTACTTTTTCCAAGGCATCTCGATATTCTCGTCAATTTTACAATTCTTGCCTTCTTTTCTTCTTCTTACAAATTTCCTAAATGACGTATATCTTTTCAATTAGAAGTAAGCGATTTAAGATTTTTTTGAGGACAGTAAATACGACTGGGCTCTTGGTACAGTAGTTTTTTTCTGTGACTACTAAGTCAAAGCTTGTGGATATGATGCTAACCCAAAAATAATATCTGTGTCTTCTTCTTTTGTCTATGTCTAAAAATCATCTTTACAGATGTTTAATTTGAAATCTAGATGTTTTATAGCAAAAAGATATAATAATTCTGACATAATCGTAATTTATGTATTATTCCTATGTGACCACAATTAATATATCAATGGGTTTTTAAAATTAAACTTCAAGGTTGTAAGATAAATATTTATTAACATGTTATTTCCCTAGATAATAAAGATAACCCTAAAAACTATTTCAGCCATTCTTTCGCTTTTTTCACTGTCCGGATTTACACCGAACACAGCCGAATATTTGGGTCAGTATTTTCTTGTAGCTGCCCAACAGTAGTGTAATACCACCGTAACCTGGCACAAAGCCAGGAAAGTCAGGACCATGAACTTGTAAGTTCCACGACCCCAAGATTTATGGGGATGTTACGTAAGCCTACCGGAAGAAAACATTACGACATATATTATGCCAGGTCCATAGAAAATCAGGTTGTACAAAAATAGATGTCTGACGTCCTATTCAAGGTTAGATTTGGTCTCTGCATTGTTGAGTTCCTGTCAGAAGGGCTTAGGAAAGGTCAAGCACAGAGGTACTGTGAAAAAATGCTTCAAAAGGGTAATCGTTTTAGGACCAAAGTCCCTCTGAGTAAAAATATAGCGAAATGTACAATTATTATTGTGCATGCTTCAAGTCAAGACTATTTCACATAAGAAATTGATTAGCGAATGTCGTTAAGTTATTGGACAGCTAGGATTGGACAATTACGTAATTGAACTGCACAATGTGACAATATAATTTAGTAATTTAAATTAAAGTAACATCACGCCTGTGATCCCCGAAAAGGTAGGCAGAGGTGTGTAATACAGTCCCCCGTTCCAGCAGCAAATTTATACGTCCCGTCAAGAAATGAGCGGTGAACCTATTGCCATACAGAACTGTATATTGTGTGTATATTTTAGCTATCTTTAAAAATTATGACATGTACATTCGATAAATAAAATGTCTTATTTTCATAAGTCTTATAATAGAAGTATGAAAGGTATACTATCAGATTTGTCTAATTTAGAATTTCTAGAGGTAACTCGGAGTCTAGATCTGTGCATGGTGTATGGCAATAGGCGCCATGGGACGTAAACGTAGCTGGTGAAACGCGGAAGTACACTACACTCTTCTGCATACCCCTTCGGGGATTACAGGCGTTACGATGAAATATTTCTCTTCCTTCTTTTGAACACCAACCCGCTGAAATTCCTTAAATGGATAGGCATTTACCATTGAGCGAATTAATGGCAGAATGGTGAATTACATTCCACTAAAATATACTTTATCCAAAGTTTATATCTAATGGTAAATGCGATTCACAGACCTCAACATTATTTGACGTTAGAAATTGAAAACGTTACGTGAAAATATAATTAAAGGACACAGTCCCAAACATTTTATCTTACGCGTTAATTCCATACAAATCCTGATTTATTTACCACGGAGTTAAGACTACAAGCGTAGGGATGTCCTTATAAATACGAATACGACATTTCTTTGAATACACAAATATGTATGGGTAAGAAAAAAATGAAATGAAGAAAAAGATGATGGGTAAGAAATAGCATGGCGTTTTTATAAGAATTAGCAAGCGATCTAGCAACAGTCCTTAGTCCGGTGCCAATAATGAACATTTGCTTCCAGACTTGAATAAGACGACAGTAATAGGTTTGTTCATATCATTTCGTTCATTCAGAAATTAGTAAGACAAATCTCGGTTCCAATCCCGAATCGAGTATTATTGGAATTTTCTAACTTAGAATTTCTAGTAGTGACTCGGAGTCCGGATGTGTGCCCGATGTATGGCAATAGGCTCACCACCTATTCCATGGGACGCAAACGTAACTGGTGAAACGTGGGACTATACTACACTCCTCTGCCTACCCCTTCGGAGTAAACAGGCGTGATATTACGTTTTTAAGGCTCTTAAATATAGGTTTAGCGGTTGAAAACTGCAACTGTACGAGAAATATATAGTTAATTTGCTCTTATAAAAGTATAGAAAAATCATTAATTTCGTCACAAAAAACAACATGAAGACATCACCATAATATTTATATTAATAAATACATTAAATCACTGTTTGCCGTCTTGTGGCACCAAAATTATATATAATATTGACGGTATTAAAGCCAATACATAGCCGGTTTAAATAAATAGATTTTTTTTAATATAACGGCAAGATAAATACGAATACAGCCTACTGTATTACCTATAAAGGAACATCACTACACTGGGTTGGTCTCGTTGCTAAGAAAAATAAAACGGACCAACTCGAATTATTTGGGTTTTTATGTTAATTTATATTCTTTTCTCTTGGCTCAGTGATGCTCCATTTACTAGATAATCCGATGTGGTAAGTGATACAAGGGAACCGGACAAGACAAAGTGCCCTGATTAAATTAATGTATTTGTAGTGACGTCATTCGGCTAGGACCCGTCCGCAATGACATGTCATACATTCATCGAATTGCAACCCTTTAATGGAATTAGTTCATTGTGTTTTGCATATCTTTTATATGTATAGATATCGTTTACACTTCTTTATGTCTAGGGACATCGCGTGCAGGTCTATTATATTTATGGACATTTGCGACATTATAGTCGACAAAGACATTTTGCGTTTTTCGTATAATATTACGTAAAATGTATTATGGTATGTTCATTTCTCATTTACGCATAAAAAAACATTCCTTTAACAATGAGAAGGAGTAAGTATTAAGTTAAGGTAAATTTTTTGTACCATCGAAGATAAAAATGTTTTTCTAAAACGCATTGGTTTATGCGCACCGTTACAAAATGTGCCAACGACTCGATGCAATAAGATCCCATACGAGAATATATTGATGGAACTTAAGTTAGAATTATAATACTGTCAGGATCTTATTACGTTTTATCGCTGCTATCATGCTATAAATATAACGTCGGAGCTTCTAAATAGGCGTCGTTATAACATATAGTTCTACATATTCAATGTTAGCAATCCAAAATCATTATTTATATGTCTCATAGCCCCCTCTATTTCATAGTGGTAATGGTAAATAAACGTAACTGGTGAGATGTGGGACTGTACTACTCTCCTCTGGTTATCTCTTCGAGTATTACAGGCGTGATGTTACGTCCCATGGAATAGGTGGTGATCCTATTGGTATACACCAGGCATAGATCCTGACTCCGAGTCACTACTAGAAATTCTAAATTAGAAAAATTCAATAGTACCCGACCCGGAATTGGAACCCAGGACCTCCCGATAGGCAGTAGCGCTTGCAACCACTCAACCAACGAGGCAGTCATAATGAATAACTACGATATTCTAATTATTATCAACATGAATAAAGTAACCCTCTACTCCATGGTAGGACGTATAACATAACTGGTTCAACTGGGTTACTAGACCTCTGTCTACCCCTTTCGAGAAATACAGGAATAATGTTACGTATTATCATGAAATATCCTACATCTGCCTGCTGACATCGCTTTTCCTGTCAGTTTTTTTACCTTTATTTTCTAACTTGTTATATCCTTAACGAAAGTTGAAATAAAATCGCCGGATAATATAATAACCTGAATCTGTATAACAGTGTCAATATTGATTACGTACACTGATAAAATTCTCAAAGGCAACTTAAGTTCACTGACATTAATTGTTTATTAATTATCCACCATTAAATCAACCCCACCACCACTTTGAAAATTAGCGCAAATTTTTAATTAATTTAGAATTCCATGTGATGGTCTATAACTAGTTTGTCATATGCGTTACCATTGTACCGTGACCTATCAACCTCCGAGCTAGATATATGCGCTTTATTAAGCTTTTAAGAACTTTATATTTTAAGAACTTATGTCGCAAAACCGATAACCGTTGGAATAGACGTGTCCTAGAGTGGAGACTGCGTTTTGACAAACGTAGCGTAGGACGCCCTCCAGCTAGGTGGAGTGACGATATACGCAAAGTGGCTGGCAGCAGTTGGACGCGACGAGCTGAAGATCGAGCTCAGTGGCGTGCTATTGGAGAGACATATGTCCAGCAGTGGACGGAAATAGGCTGATGATGATGATGAAGCTTTTAAAATCGGCTAAATTAAATAATGTCTCATTCCCCTAAAAGTCTTTCCACAACACGCAATGTTTATACATACAGATTTTCGTCAATAATAATATCTTTTGTAAGTACACAGTCAGTCCTGAATACACAGCCTTTACATTTTTTACACTGTGCAACCGACCACGCAAGCCCCAAGATAATATTGAACAAAGCAGTATCCGACCGCGCCCCGACACCGATCAGTTCCGCCCTATTCAGCATTTTCATTTTCGTTAAATATTATGAATAGAGGTCGATTTTCTCCCGCCTGTTTGCTGGGAAAAATAAAAACTGGCAATGATTTTTTTTTCACACTCCCAACGCCGAACGAAATAATTACTTACTGTTCGTTAACAGACAATATATATCATGCCTGTCACGGCATTCAAAGGGTTGCGTAGTTAAATTTTTATTTTTATTTTCAAAATTCAAATTTAGAACAGGCTATTTCGATATAAGCTAAATATATTCTCAGTGAACATTTGAAATTCGCCTAAAAATGATTTCCTTTTGTTTTATTTCAAGTGAGTAGGAAATCAGTCTTACCCTCAATATCTAACATAATATCTCGAATAGGTCTACATAAATAGGTCTATAAGTAGCAATTAGACCAGTATTCGTTAATAATAACACTATTGTTAACACAACGGATAATTGGTGTGTCCCATAGTGAGTGGCTTATAGAACTAATGTACTCAAGTGGCCTTTGTTGTCGGCAGCGGCAACATTGTTATTGAACAGATGGCAGCATTATCGCCTAGATGGCAGCACTATCGCTTTTATGGCAGTA
>DWJK01005164.1:0-11358 GCA_018248815.1 Croniades pieria auraria
CTTGGAGTTTGGACAAATGCCCAGTGTATGGCAATAGGCTCACCACCTATTCCATGGAACTTAAACGTAACTGATGAAACGTGGGAGTATACTCCTCTGCCTACCCCTACGGGAATTACAGGCGTAATGTTACGTTTTATATGTTAATTAAATTGAATTTCAGAAAATGATGTAACAGCAGAGCTTGACACAGCAACAACATCATCCAACATTAGCTGTGTGTTAATATTGCTGTTCCGTGTATCGGCGGGCGTGTGCCACAGTCAAGGTAGCTTGCGAGAAGAGCCGCCGCCCAACAATACTTTAGAACTACTCACTGGGAATGAGTGTATCAATGCATTACTTGATTACATAGAAAGATGCAAGAGGCCACTCGGAAGAGCTGCCCGTATTCTGGCAAAGGTTTTTAGGTATATTTTACTCAAAATATTATAAATGAAAGGCAAAATTGTATTTTAGAACTGGTTATATTTTTTGCAACACTAACCATACACCTGACATCAGTTGCCATAAATATATTTATCAATTATCCATATATATTAGTGGAAGTTCGAGCTCAGTAGTGTGCTATTGGAGAGGCATATATCCAGCAATGGATGGAAGTAGACTGCTAATGATGATGATGATGATCTATATATTATAGCAGAGTATTTAATTTCAGTTCATTGCAGCATTTTGTAGTGAGTGGTCATAAACTATAGTATATACAATAGTTTATAGTCACTTACCTTAAGTATTAGACAGTACCAACCATACAGAAATAACATTTTATTTGAGAGAAGGAAATTGATAATAGATAGGCTCCGATTATCTCTTTTTATTTCTGTATATGAAATAAAACAAATATCAGGTGTTAATATCTGTTTCTGACTCTTTTACAGCAACACATTGTGTCTGATGAGCATACTAAAACATAGACTGGCATTAAGGTTACATGAGATGTCAGTGAAATCAAAACATTCACCAGCTAAATGTATGCAGTGCAAACAAGTAAGTAGAATCAATTATTTTGATTACTTCTTAAATTCATAGAATTTAAAATTTATGTATATATTTCAGGTTTTGAAATTGAGTGCAAAATATCTAGCACAATTGTCAATCCTGGCTGAGTCGAGTTATGGCATAGGTGAAATCAGTTATCATCTACTTAAAGGCAGTTCATATATGAAGGATACACTGTCACTAACATTGCCATACATTGTGAGGTGCGGAACAATAAAATTTATAGTCATTGATTATATTATGCTAAAATCCTTGGCCATATATTAATGTAGAATTATTAATACAGAAAAGAAGAAATATGTGATTAAGGTTTCTCTGTGCATTATTTTTTTTTTAGTAATTGGGATACAGCTTAAGTACAATGTTTTCTAAATTGTGGGCATTTTTGATTGAACTTTGTGTGTGTTTACTACTTGCTCAGGTTCAGCTTAATTCACTAGTGTCTTTGGATACAAGTAACAAATAGGCTTGATGTGATATGTAATAATCTATTTTGTAAGGGATTATTTTTAAACGTAAAACGTAAACGTAACATCACGCCTGTTATCCCCGAAGAGGTAGGCAGGAGAGTGTAGAATACTCCCACGTTTCACCAGTTACATTTACGTCCTACTATGGAATAGGTGGTGAGCCTATTGCCATGCACTGGGCACAAATACTATAGCAAGTGATATTTAAACTTAAAAAGCACATTTTTAAGAGGTGCGCGCTAGGATTTGAACCCGGTCTCCCGGAGTGAGAGGTCGAATTTCATTATTAAGGATTATTTTTAAGAAAAGAAAAAATGAAGTACATATCCAAATATATCGGAATTTATTCCAATTTTTCATACAGAATTATGTATTTCACATAGCCCCATGTAGGAAGGCCCGGAGAACCCTTACAAGCAGAACGACCTTTGGTGGTCGCGACCCTCAGCCATGAGGACACAATTAAGAAGAAGAATTATGTATTTCTAAAAAATGTACTACAGGGTGGCATTGCAATATGATACTTTTTAATAGTACAGATATTTTTTAACAGTACCTGCTGTCATTTAATTTGCCATAACATCAGACTCAGACGTGGTTTATATTGAGATAGAACGTAACACATTATGTATATTGTTCACAGGACCGAAAAACCATTGAAGAAATATTTCATAGATTGCAATGCATTAAGTTTGTTACTACAAATAATAAATGAATCAAAGGAAAACATTGAACACTGTGTCATTGCTTTATCAAAACTGGCGAGTAATATTAACATAAAGGATCCCAAAGTTCTTGAAAACAGATATAAAGAGCAAATATATATTAAATACGATCCCATATTGGACAATTTATCGAAAGATGAAATCGTTACTTTTGAACTGGATGACTTGTCAACAGTGACAGCAAACAAAACATTCTTGTGTCAAAATTCTGATGTGTTCTCAGCCATGCTACGCGGTCAATTTAAGGAATCAGTCGAGAAACATGTCCGGTTAAAAAATGTTACAAAACCAGCACTGGAATATTTGTTTACCCTCTTGCAATGTGACATAAACAACCCTAAAAATGAAGTTAAAATTTTCCCTATGGCTATAGAGTTAGAAACGAATTTAGAAGTTTTACTACTGGCCGATAGGTTTTTGTTTGAGAAATTAAAAGAACAACTATGTAGTGCAATTCTGCAATTCCAGTTAATACCTAAGAACGCTGATAAAATCTATATTTGGTCACTCAATGAAGGCATGGGATTCTTGTGTGTGGAAGCAGTGGCATATTTGTTGACAGGAAAAATGTCTGAGTCAGATAGAACACAGTCATTTCAAAATATTCTTGGTCTACAATACAAAGACCAGTGGCTTGACGACATAAAAACAATGATCCTACGACAGTTACAAAAATGAAATTTACTATAGTATATTTTGAACATGAATGATCCCAGAATTATTAACTATACAATAATTATAGGTAATATATTTCCAATTACAGGAATTAAATGGTATAATATATCTTGTAAAAATAATATTTATTGACTTCTGGTAATGATGTTGTGATTACCAATTCCTATTTTATAGGTCACAATTGAAAATGATTATATGTTCCAAGTTTTTAAAATTGTCATTACTTTTCCATTCAACATGTTAAGATGATGTTTCACTAACAAATTAAAAAAGTTCCTTACACTCTACAGAAAGATAAATAAACGAATTTTGTTTAAAAAAAAGTATATTTCAATGTATTACAAACATATACATTTTAGCGACTACATGAAAGAAGATTCTAAATTACCGTTTTTGTTATATCTTTCTGGTTTGTAAAGTCAAGCTTATATTTTTATTAGGAATTAACACTTGTGAAGTAATAGCTTTAACATTTGAATCACTTAAGCAGTTGAATTCAAAATTATTCACCACCTGCAATAAAGAGAATTAATTAACTGTTGAAGACTATGACAATGAACCCACCACATACAATAAAAATATTTAAAATGTTTGCACTTTTGTTTGTATACAGAATTAACCTATACTGAACAATTACTTCTGTTGAACACACCATTTAATCTACACTTCTTGAAGAGACTGCTTTTGTTCATACATCCTTAGAAGACAAAGTTCTCTTCCAATTGTTAAGTAAGCATGTACATAATTTTGGTTTACTTACTAATATAAATCATTAATAATCTGTTAGTTAGCATTATGAGAATTTGAACTTTAAAAGAGGCTTTAAGCTTCAATGTACTTCTAAAGTAGCAGCCTTATATTTACCTTTTTAGCTCCACAATAACAACATTCGACAAATACATGATACAATCGCCCAAAAAGTCAAAGTAGTTACATATTTATAGGCAAAATATCTTACCTGACTTACAATCTCAGTGAGTTGTATCATTGCAATCTTTTTACCAATGCAAGATCTGGCTCCAAGAGCAAAAGGCAGTGATGCAGAGGGAATGTGATAAGTGAGATTATTCCTTCTTGGGTCATATCTGTCCCATCGGTATGGCAAAAATGTGTTTGGGTTACTGAAATTCTTTTCATCACGACCTGAGGTATATATTGAAGCAATTATTGGTGTCTGAAAGAAATAATACTGATAAGAATTTCTGTGTTAAAAACACAACAATGCCTTTAATCCCCGGAAGGGGTAGGCAGAGGAGTGTAATATACTTCCAAATTTCCCCAATTACATTTTACATCCCCTGGTGATGATCTTATTACCATACACCAAGCTCAGATACATACTCTAAGAAATTACTAGAAATTTCTACTGGAAAATATGTTTATTATCAAGGAAATAGTTTTGATTTCAACGTTGCATATGAATATGAATACTAATACTCTAAAATGGATAACAATAAGGTACATTTAATCAGTTTTCCTCGGCCTCCTTGTAACAGTAGACAAAATTTCTTCCTTAATATGACCATATGGATCTTCAAGTTCACTAGGAGCTTCTGGTATCTTTAACTTTCTACGCACTGTGGGTGATAGAAGCAGCATGTTCTGGGCCAGACCAAAGACACTTGATGTTACCCAGTATAAGCACATACAAGAAGGCACACTGGCGGCCACAGGTATCATTACTATTGAAAATATCCTGAATCCATTTGTGAATATTGTGTACAAACGTGACGGTGTTCTAAGTTTCGACATTCTTTGCATTTCAATTATCACTAAGTTTGTCATTCCAAAAGTTAGCGGCAAAATATACGAATGATCTGGCACTGTTAAATTAGGAAACCAGCTTATTCCACCAACTGATAGTTCAAGAAACGTTAGCATGCTAGCTGCATCTCCGCCTTGTACATATACAAGGTTCCGAAGTGCAAATGACATGCACACCCATATTGGAATTTGGAACCAAATCAACAATGTTGCTTTAAGGGGATGACAATTATCCCGTTCAATCAAGTTCCTCCATTGCTTCTTTAAGGATCGCTTATATAATCCTATCGTCTGTTTGTCTGTTAAGTTGTACATCTTTTTTGCTATTGCTGTCTCTTTCCTCAGTTCGTCAACCATATCTTTTAGTTCCAATCCGATGTTTTCTACTTTTGCTAGAATGTAGTTTTGATAAATACTAAGAGGCAGAGTAATAGATGCTCGTATAAGGAGCGTGGAAGCTACGATGGTAGCCCACCATGTTAGTCCAGTTGCTTCATGGAAATATAGCAATCCATCTTGCATTACGCTAACAGGATAACTATTTGATATGCTCGAATACATTTCTGCTTGCCACTTCACTAATCCTTCTATAGATAAATGCCGTTTGTTCATCATACATGGTAAATACTTTGTGTTGTTGTGATAGTTAAATTCTCTTTCTGAGTGCACTGGTTTCTGTATGCCAATACTACTGATCATGCCGTAATTGCGACAGTTGGATATTACATGATTAATTTTAACCCTATTTAAATATTTTAAATGATTCATCATTATCATTTCATGTCAATAATAAATTACATTCAAACAACACCACAGGTGAAGATAAGGCTAACCTAACATGACATCTCGATGTCTCTCAGTGACATCAAGTTGTCAATTGCACAGTGACATATTTCGCCACTACAGATTAGCAATTAACGCCAAGCTTTATTTCTCCGAAGGGAAATGGGGGAGTCTTAACATATTAAGTTTAGAATCGCGATAAGAAAGTGCTTTAAACATGAGCTATTATTTACATAGAGTAGGGAATACATACGGCTGCCTCATGCCTGTAAGCGGCAACGTCCGACGGTTAAAAAGAGAGTAACTATCGCGATACTCTATCTCTATCTCTCTCTATCTTACTACTGACGCATGACTCACGCTAGCACTACCTGTGAGTGCGCGAGTAGAAAGAGGCAGAGAGATAGGTAGCCTCATTAGCCTTCTCTTTTTTTTCGATGAACACATTTTGGGTAGGCTGCCCTATTTTACATATAATATTTCTATAACGTTGAAAGTTAATTTCTCACAATAACTAATGAAAACGTTACAAGTATCGATTTAATTTAGCGCAATATGTTACTCGTAAAATCGGAGCACATAACATTGTATTTGGCATGTTGGGATTAATTGTGATGTTAAAACCCCAATTACAGATCATGCTTACTGTTACTACCACTACATTGTTCTTAAATTTTTTCTTGGGATATTTTCTTTTATATTCAGTTTCCTAAAAAGTAAATAAATACTTACCCCTTCTTTTATTTTGTATGGTCCTAGGAAAGATTCTCTTGGCAAAATTCTTGTTAAAAACGGAGCAACCGGAAATAACCTCATTGATTCCTTTACTACATTTATAATAAAAGATTTTTCTTTGTTACGTATTTCGTGAATTACTTCTCGGTTTTTCGAAAGTAATAAAAGGATCCAGAGAGTAGTATAGGCAGTCTGGAAAATATATATCATCTTGTGATAGACTAATCATTATGAAAGAACAAAGCAATACGAATAAACAACAGAATGAACGCGAAAGGTTGAAATATAAAATTAAGTCAATACAAAAGAAATACCGGAATAGTATGGTTATCAAGGGTCTTATAAGCACATATTATATCCGACAAGAACATGTCAGTAAAGCTCTTCTAGTGTATTGTACATACACTAAGATCTTGTGGTCGAATTAATTGTTTACAAATATCCTGGTCTAAATAATTCTTCATAGAAATCATTAGGTAGTTAAAAGTACCACTTTTGAATATTCAATAATGAAGACCAGAAATATTTGAGTGCTTTGAGCTCGAACATAGCGAGACTCTTCAAAAATATCCTCATGATCAACCGTTTTTTAATATTTTTCATTTCATTTGCAGTTACGTACGTACAATACATTTATATAAGTCGTCAGCCATTCGGTACATAGGGTCGGCGGACAAATGCCACCTCTACTGTACAGCCAGTCCCAAACTATTGGTAATATAAAGACGTCGAACAGAATGAATGCAGAAAAAGTACGTCAGAGATGTAAAGATAGCGAGATTTGTAATCTGATACTCTCTGCCCGACTCGTGAGGGACTGGCATGACGACATAATAATAATGGTAATGAGCAGGCGCCATATGTTCCTTCTATAACTTCTATCATTACACATACCGTATCCCCCGCCGCGATTATGAAGTCTGCCACAATTCTTGTAATTGCATCATGACTAATATTTTCATCCACAAATTTCTTCATGAGTCCTTTATTACCCTCCATATTCGTTAAAATTTCCATCGACATTTTTTGAGCTGACCAAAAAACAAAAACGTGTATAATTTGAAATCGGCTGTAAATTTTATAAGCCAGAGATTATCACATTTAAAAAAATACGTATACATACCTAAAAATAGCGATAAATCTACGCATTCCTTGAAATCTCTCCAAGGTTTTAAATTCAGTCGCTGGTACCACTGAACTGGAATTCCATAAAGCTTCGTAGTACTCTGAAATATCTTTTTTACCGACTCCGAAAATATTTCTAGAAGCTCGTAGTAATACTGACTTGTTTTCATTGATGATGTATTACCAAAAAGAACGCTTATAATGACTGTAAATAATAAAGTCCAGTTAAAAAAACATTATAAAAGAACGTAACATCACGACTGTAATTCTCACAGAGGTGAGCAAAGGAGTTTAGTACACTTTCATGTTTTACCAGTTACGTTATCGTCAGTTACGTCTCGTATCGTTAGTTACGTTTCACTTTGAAATAAAGGGTGAGGCTACAAATTTAGACTCCGAGCCGCTACTAGAAATTCTAAATTAGAAAAACCCAGTAGTACCTAACCCGAGAATCGAACCCAGGACCTCACTATTAGTAGTCGCACTTGCAACCATTCCACCAACGAGGCAGACACAACAAGTCAGAAAAAGACAGAATGAGAAATAGGTCAGGTACCGGTACAGGTATTATACTCGTAAAAAAAAATATTTATTTGAATATAGCGCATACCGTGCGTCGACAGTTTATAAAGTTCTGATTCTAAATTGCATATTTTCGTTCCATTTTCGGCTTTAATTTTCCAAGTTTGCATAAATCCTTCGATGCTCTCTCTGATTGGTTCTTCTAGCCACTTATCAGAATCCTCTCTCAATAAATGTTTATTGGCGATTCGTCTATTAGTTAACCATTCCTCACCGTTCATGAAGAACAGCCCTCTTTTAGATCCATACAGTTTCTCATACAGTACCCACGGTTCGGGTAAAATGTGCGAAGGATATTTACCTTCGAGGTTGATAAAAACTGACTTTATTAATTCAGGATCGCTTATGAAAACCAGCTCAGTATTTCCGCCTAACTTTTCGCAAAATATTTTGCCCAGTTTCTTGTGTCGTCCATCGACGTATTCATGTAATCTGCGCATAAACATTTGAGTGGTCATGGTCATTAAAATGGTCATTAAAATTAATGACATTAAAAATTTATATTATGTCTGCTCTCACCTGGTTCCTCTGCCAGCAAATAGGATGTTTAATTTGGTCCCAAAGACTGGCAGCGATGTAGGTCGTGGTATATCATTAATGGTTAGTTCTCTTCCCGATCGCTCGATTGATTGGGAAATATTTCTTTTGATGAAGGTTGAAGACAGACAAACGATTCGGAGCATTGTTCTAAATTAAAACTGCGCCTCTAATAGAGTTTTATAAGTCGCCTTTATAATGTACGGGATGCAAATTTCAAGTTTTTTTTTTAGATTTTCTAGTTCAGTCCACTTCCAGTCGTGCCAAAGTAACTGAAGTAAAAAATGTAGTTACGTAAATAAAAATAAATTTTTGAAGATATTTGTATAGAGAATAGTACTATAGTACGTTTAACTAATTTAAAATGAAGCTAATTTTTAGGCAAATGTTGTTGAATCTTTAATAAATTACTGCACACAAGTGATTTATTTTTGTAACAAAGTACGTATCATCGTACCTGTAATCCCCGAAGGGATAGGCAGACAAGTGTTGTAAACACCTATGTTTTACCAGTGGCGTTTTCGTCCGAATATGAAATTAGTGATGAGCCTATTTCGATACATCTGGCACATATCTATAGGTATTTTAATTAGAAAATCTAAATTAGAAAAATCCAATAGCACGATTCCCGATCCGGGATTCGAAGCCGGAACCTTTCGACCAGCATTCGCGCTTGCAACCATTCGGTTTAGCGCTGGTTTTGATTCCCGTGTCAGATACTACCTCGTATTTTTTTAGTCGTAATTCTTAGTAATATCTCTGAGTGCGAAATTGTTCCCGCTCAGTGACAATAGGCTCACTACCTGCTCCATAATGTGACGTATACCATAAATGGTAAAACGTGGAAGTATACTAATCTCTCTGCCTACATCTTCGAGGTTTACAGACGTGATGTTAAAGATAGATTTAACATCACGTCTGTAAACCTCGAAGATGTAGGCCGAGAGATTAGTATAAGTTTTGAAGTAAAAACTTCTTTAGGCGCTTTGAGCACTTTTTTGGTGAACAAAAATCATCGAACTCGCGTCATCGCCACCGTCACGCCTTCTTCCATAATATGTAACTGTGTATATTAAAGAAAAGAACGTTATACATGGCGCTCTCTGTATGGACGCTTGGCTGAGGCGCGTGTGCATACGGCGCAATGTATGCGATGGGTGACGTTACGGTTTCGTTGGGATCAAAAGCTTTGTAGCGGGCGAGGTAGCTATTGATGCGCATACTTGATGCGAAAATAATATTATCTACTTTATCTAAATATGCTCTGTAGAGACTTTTTTTCAATCGACTTCAAAAAAGGAGGACGTTTCATTTCTTTTCTGTTTTATCTTATTTATTTAATAGTCAGATCACTGAGCAGTACAACAGTGTGTGCTAAATATGTTAATATTTTTATATACCTACCTACAAAAATGAATGATAAAAAAATTCAAAAACTAAGCCTTAATTTTAAAATATTTGCAATATTCATATGAAGATTTACATTAATGGGAAATGTTAATTTTTAATATTAGAATCAGTTTGAAAATTCAAAATGTAATTTTAAGTTTTCATTTTTGTCGACAGTCCTCAAGACTGGCTAATTTTTATTCATAGGACGTATGCTATATCTACAAGAATATTTCCATGTGGTAGCATGTGCTAACATTTGACCAAAAGTGAAATTAACCAATCTTATAATCCAACAGAGTCGTGACCGCGGAATAGTTTTGGGATTATTTATTATCTACTTAAGGAGGCATACATTTCAGATTTTCAAGTTTTCATGTCTGCATCTATAATGTACATAATAATTATTATTATAGTCATGTGTAGAAGCACGCTGAAAAGCTTGTTAAAATTACTTTATTTTGTATTACACGAAAGTGAAACGGGAAACTGTGACTCGTTAAATATGCTTACCCAGCTCAACCAACATTATGTCGATATTATTTGCTGAACACTTTTATATTTCTTTTGTAATTTTAAACCCGTACGTCTAATAATAATGAAACCGGTCTCACCTATACTTCATGTGATACTCGGCTCGAGCAGTAGTTGTACTGTCTTTAAAAATGAACGTTATGGTTATTTGTTTAAAAATGTTGCGTCTGTACTTTTCACGCACGTGTTGTTGTGGTAAAACTATAAGATAAACTGAACCTTACAAGTTTAAATTTTTCAAATTGTTCTTTTAAGACAAATCTGTCCTATCGTATGTTAATGCTTCAGTGAATTATGTATTAGGGATAACGATGACCGGTCGCATAACAATATGTAAATAATGATAAATAAAGTTCAGGTAGTAAAATACACTATGAGGGAGCAACTTTTTTTCTTCAAAGAAATGTGATAACTTTAAATTTTGAAACGATCGGGGATTATTAAAAAAATAATGGAGGCAAAAGGGACAACTATGAACTTTGCTTGTATTAAAATCATGTGTTTGGAAGTACTGTTTCGTGCCATGCCTGTATTCCTTGCTTCACTATGTTTCCCAAAAATTTATAAACTTTAAAAATATGTAAGTTACTTAAGTTTCTTCAATATCAATATCAAATGAAAAGAAAATAACCCAAATCACAAGTAGTACATTCAACTACAAAATATAATATCTGCTACATTTTTATTGCAATATTGTAATGGTCTATGGAAACTCCAGATGGGATCTTTCCATGCGCAGGAAATTAATTTAGTACCAGTCAGAAGATCTGTCATGGAAAAATACAAAATATTTCTATTAATAACTAATAAATAATTTTAATCGTTGCGTATCATTAAAAGGGAAAGCAAAAAGAACTATAATATTATTTTCCTAATAATATTATTCTACTTATGATAACAGTCAACACAAGTAATACGAAGCAAAAAGAAAATCAAATGTATTATTATGTATAGAACTAATTTTATAAAAAATACATGGAATAGATTATTATTTTATAAATAATTAAATCACATTTACAAAGAAATCTTCGTATATC
>DWJK01005165.1:0-11358 GCA_018248815.1 Croniades pieria auraria
GAGTGTAGTATACTCCCACGTTTCACCAGTTACGTTTAAGTTCCATGGATAGATGGTGAGCTTGTTGCCATACACCGAGCACTGATCTAGACTCCGAGTCACTACTAGAAATTTTAAATTAGAAAATTCCCATTGTAGCCGACGCGGGATTTGAACCCAGGACCTCCCGTTCGGCAGTCGCGCTTGCAACCACTCGACCAACGAGGCAGTAAACTATAACATTAATATATATAAATGTAAGTATATAATTATATGTAACGAAGTATATTTAACAAATACATATAATAAGAAGGCATTCTATAGCTAGCGGACACGAGCCATTTTTCGTTGGTTACCACTGCATAAAAAGACTATCCTTATAAAAATATACGCACACGTAATTGTGAATCTGTCTACTACAAAAGACACATGAGAGATCTATAATTTTGTGATTCATATGATTCAATATGTAAATTATAAAAAGTGGTGGTAATGAGGCGTGAAATGAAAAGGAAAGTGATCAAAATACATTTACCTTTGGCAGTTATTTGTGTCGCTAAAGAATTCCCTTGACTGGACGGCGGGTGAAGGTACATGGCTCCCGAGTTCTGCGGTGGGTTGGGCACCTGAGCATGAAATTATTTTAGAAACACCTTGCAATTTATTGATTTGAAACGATTTGCAAATTCTGCGCAAATAAAGTCAATAAAGGACTTGTGAAAAAATTATTTCCGGTCTCCATAAGATACGTCGCCTAAAAAAACCAATGTCGATAAAGCGTGTGACATTTTCAAAACTTTAATTATTTATTTTAATATTAAATTGTTTCCATGAAAATATAAAAACTACTACACATTTTTTAACAAATGAATTTCTTTAATTTTTAACTGTTATACATATATTGTTTCTTATTTCTAAGCGTTAAAAAATACTTTATTTGGTAAAATAAATAAAAACATTTTATGAAATTGGCGGGAAAAAACATAATACACTAATGTACAAAAGTTGTAATATATATTAGTTATTATAATAGACTGAACTAAACTGAATACTTCAACTAATAAAGTCTAAACTAATTACCTGAGGCTGAGCACCAGGATTCATTAAAGACGAACCCAATGGACTTGTCACTGGTCTTGAGGATGATGAAGATGATGGAGAGGTTGACGTAGCCACTGACAACAAAATCGATATCAATAATTTGCAAGCCATGAAATTACTTATGAACAATGGAATGTTGTTAGCCCTTGATGTTGCAAATGTCTATAGGCGAGGGTGACCACTAACAATCAAGTGGGCCGCCTGCCTGTTTACCTTGCCTCTAAATATAAAAAAAAACACTTATTTTTACAAAAATAATGGTGTTGCCACACGGCCGTTATAAAATATTTTAACACGTTATTAAACATTTGTCACGTAATATTTTGTGAAAAATTGTCACAAAGTTATGATACGTTTTCGTCAGTAAACATTCAGTTGTTAGTAAATGTTTTAGTGTTGGCTAAATGTTCAATAATGCTTTAGAACATTTTCACGGCAGTGTAGCAGATCCAAGACAGAACATGATTTTGGTATTAATATTCAGATATTGAAATATTGTGATGGAAGACGCAAAGTACTTACATGGAGAAATATTGCTGTTCCTAACTGAATAATAGGGAGGAGGAGCTGCCTTTGACGGTGGACTACCAATATTTAGATGTGGACCATATGCTGTAACAACATACTCGTATTTAGTACATAACGAACTGATTGCGAAATCAAAGAAAGAAAGAAATACAAAGATTAATAATATAGTTCAAATAAAGGACTATGTAAAGACTCCCTTATTGCTCTAGTGCCTGCAAGCGCAACTACAGCTGGCCCTGGGTTCCATTCCCGGGTCGGGTTCTATTAAATTTTTCTATTTTGAAGTTTCTAGTAAAGGCTCAGAGTCTGTATTTGTGCCTGTTGCGTGACAATATGCTCAGCACCTGTTCCATTAATGAAACGTGGAAGAGAACTACACTCCTCCGCCTACTTCCTCAGGGATTACAGGCGTGATGTTACGCTAAAGGACTATACTTTTTATGTTTATCAAAATCTTGTTAGTGAGTATTATGAACTTATAGCAAAGAATACGTACGCAGAGGTCCACTGCCACGTAAATAAGGATTTCCGTATGTTGCTGCGTATCTCACATCCACGCCGCCAGTGAACATTACTCCTGGGTTTGCCATTGGAATTACTATGAGAAAATATAATAAAGAAAATAATTGAAATTTTGATACGATAATTATATTTGTAGATAAAAAAAATTACTTAATAGTAATTAATGAATCATCTTTATCAACCCTTTTATCATTTGCTCTTCGACTTTTGGCTTGAAAAGGCTCAAGGCCATAGTCCACCACGCTGGCCCAATATGTCTTGGCAGACTTCATACGTCTAAGAAAATAAATAGTTGTATGTAACAAGAATAATGTACAGGATATAACAGTAACATTATATTCGCTTTATCTTTTTTACATCTTTGTAAAAGTCGTTAATATTGAAGAAAAAATAAATTTAATAAATTTACAATTGGATTTCTAAGCGCCGTACCGAATTATTAGAATATGCCAGAACAACATCAGTAAGCTGGGCACGTAAGTGTAAGTTCGGCTTAACTCACCATCAGGTCCAATCATGCCGCCCAGTCGCCCACAACTAGTTTGTCTATGCAGTGAACCGTAGTGACTCGGGTAACTGGACATGTCAGTGCTCCTGGATAAGGAACCTGTTAGGGAATCATTGGACTGTGGTGGAGCGTAGTCTCTGGAGTAGTCAACGTAGGGCACATAGCCGTTCGTCGTGCCTTGATTCTGTTAATGAAATTAGTTTATAACCCAAATTAAATATTTAATTGGTTATGAACGAAGAAAGAAAAAATAGAAGAACAAGATTATTCGGTAACGAGTTATAATAACAAAATTATAGTTTGGAAGCAGAACGTAGCAAAATATTAATTATAGCTTTTTGAATATCAATGATAATATTCAAATAAAAACGAGACTTTTATACTAATAAAGGGTAAGAAAATAATTAAATAGAATACAATACAAGAATATCCATATGTAATCAATTCAAATGAAAAGAATTAAAACCATTCAAAATTAGGAAATTATTTTGGTGTGGCCAAGTAGTTGTGAAAACTTGGAACTACAACGTAGACGAGGTCGTTGGTAATCGCTGTTACATCATGACGACAATACAATCAATGATTTGTGAGAAATATATATGGGTTTATTCAAAAATACACTTATATCTAAAAGGAAATATTAATCCGCTCTCGCTTAACAAAATTCAGTAGCATCGAATTAAATTCCATCATCTTAATTTCAAGTCACGTTTCAAATTATTTTGAGGAGACCAAGTTTAGAAGTTACCTATTTAACAGGGAGCTTTAATTTAAAGTTATGTCATGAAATCGCTTAAATATGATGTATCTAAATATTAACTCTGTGGAGAAGCAAATATTGAAAATGTTAGTAAATTGGAACATGAGTAAGTATGCGGTACGCCGATATTATCGGATCAAGGTACTCGTAATGTAAGATTTGGAATTATAGTTGCAAATTCTCTTAAATGTCATTTAAACATAACGAGCAATGCAACATTTACAAACTATAATAACAGGGGTGAAACAGTTTATGATTCATTCGGTGCCTCGGTTACTGTTTTATCTGGTAGAACAGTGATTAATCACTGAACAAGAAATGAAAGTGAATTAAAACAAAGAAAGAATTACTGAACATAACTTACTTTCAAATGTAGATTATTAATAGGCTGGTTGAAATCTCCGCTGTATCTTTGGTACTGCTTCATCAGCTCGTTGTCATATCCAGACTCAGGTAGTGGTACTGGGCCCGCAAGAGGCAGACCGAGATTCGTTGTGAGGTGAAGAGTTGAACGTAGCTCAGATTCAGAACCAGGGTTTGATAAATCCTATAAAATGACATTGATTTTAGCCATTGCAAAGTCAAAGGACGAAGGAATTTTTACGGGGAAATAAATATTATTTTCCTAGTAATACGTGGAAAGATTATTTTTACGAATTCTTTAATAACTATTAACGGTGGTTCAGAAAATCTGTAAATGTAGCGATATTCATTAATAATAAAGTTAATTGAAAGAATATCACCAAATGATTTATCGTCAATATAACACTCATTTCCAGTACTAAATAAATTCAATGAATCCAAAAACCTCAGATTTTGACTTTATTTGTATATAATAATGTGATTTTCCAACCAAAGTTGAATAAAACATAAATAATTTAAGTTACAAAGGTTAAAAAGCGAAATTTTGAATGCAGCCACTTTCGTCAAGATAGTTTCGTAATTTGAACTCTGTATACAGCTGGATGATCTTTATAAATGCTATTTGCCCTAGCTCTAAGGTTACTATCTTCACGTAAATCTGTTTGTTTGTCACCGAATCTCTGACTAGCACTGTCTAGACGTCCATCATTAAAATTAATAGCCTAGGTGCAGGATTTAGACATTATATTAAATGTTACTGAGTTTAATATCGACGTATTATTTGAGTAAGAGACGGGACAAGTTATTTAGTTTACTTTCTTATGTAAACAATCGGTTTCATTTCTTTTCTTTCATCTTCAACAACATCATCAGCCTGTTTGAGTCCGAATCTGGACGAAGGCCTTCCCTAAAAGGTACTCGCCCATTATTCCCACGATGAGCTTTTGTAACCGTTTGCGCTGCTATTCGTAGGCTGCCACAGCATTTAGCCGTGTGTAGACAGGCTACGTCATACCGCGATCAGTTAGATTTTATAATTATCAAAAGATTACTCGCTCACTATAGAAGTTTGCGTAGCCGAGTTAGCAACTGGTACTTCAAAAGAATTGTTAAATCGAATAAGTACGGGCATCTTTTGAGAAGATTAGTCAGCCTTGGAATAGTTTTTTTGCAGTCTTTTGTAATTTTGAAGTTTCCAAATATTGTTACAAATAAAAACAACGTTCACCTCTCTAACTGGGCTCGTATTGTTATAGAACAATAGTAATTACTTTCCCTTTAAGTATATTCTTACAAACTTTGTCACGAACTCATAGGAGTCTTCCCCCCTTTACTAGTGCGTTTCAAAACTACTTAGTTATTTGTCAATAATATCTCTGCCAAGATAGGTACTCTACACTGTTCGCAAATTCTCTTAGATAACTTAGTGTCATTTCATACTTTACTTAAATTAGTTTGCTTTTCGTAAATTGGGATCGTCTAAATTTACACATATGTCAACAAAATTAGTTATTTATATGTTAAATGTGTTTGGTTTGGCTTCACGGTCTTTACATATGCGTATGTCTTATTATAAATAGTGAATAAATAATTCATTTAGTATGAGAAACTTAATAGAAGTAATAAGCACTTAGGGTTACTGTGAAAATCATTGACTCCTTGATATATCTTGGAACCACATCGATTTCAAAAATATTTTTTACTATTTGAAAATAAAAACTAAATTAATAATCAACATGATAGAGTGCGATGGCGCTCATTGGGGCAAGCCTACGTCCAGCAGTGCTGATGATTACGAGCTAAACCCCTCAGGGAAGCGTATCTCTAGTAGTGCTCTTGGACAGGCTAATTACGGTAACGATAATTTTATAACAGTTTACTCTATTATTAAAATAAAAATTAAAATAGTGGTACTAAAAATATTGTTGCTAATTAAAACTTATAACTCACCATATCGCAACTACCCTCCACCTGCCGCAATTCTAATTTCAAATCACTAATATTCGAACTGCGATCACTATCCTTGAATTGATCCACGCAAGTTTTGCCAACATCAGTTATATCCGGCTTCTTGACATCGGATTTATTGGTCTTCCGGTGGCACAACATAAAGAGGAACAAGATAATCACGAAGAATACGGCTGTGGAGGCACTCGAAGCCACAATAACGATAAGTGGAAAAGACTCTGTGAGAAAACATAATAAATCTCAGTTAATACATGAATGAAAGAGAAACAGATACAGATAGATAAATTTATGTTTGATATATTGTTATATAAGATTGACAATTACAAAAAAAACACACACGACAACTTTTCATAAAATCTAACAGTAGAAATAAAAAATATCACTGCAATCCCAATAACATTTTACATTATCATTAACAAGGATAAGAAAATATAAGCAGAGTTATAATAATAAGCCACTTATGGTATTCAAGAAACACGATATAAAAGTGTATAACGAGTGAATGTAAGACGAGATCTTTGTTACTTAATAACTGTTAGGACTATAATAAATGTAGCTATTATTAATTTGTTTTCCTTTGCAGCTGTCATTAAAAAGGCTTTAATAACAATAACCAATATTCCTTACACTTATAAGACTAAAGTATTATACTTACTGTCAGGCATTAAATTTATTTCAATACTGTCACTGCCGTAACTGTTAATAACAGTGCAGTTGTAGATCCCAAAATGCTTGATTTGACTGTCACGTATAATCAGTGTAGACTTTGTCATTTTATCTGCTAAAGTCTCATCCAAAAAAGCATAGTCCTGAAATGTTATGAAACTGTTTACAGAATGAATATTTAAAGGAAAATGTAATAAACATGATTCATATTTAACGAAAATGCTCTTGATATTGCGTTACTTGTTTTTTCTTGATTTATAACGTATAAATTAAGTTTAACCTTGGATCAGCTTATGTGTAGGCACACATAATGGTCCTTAAGACATTTTTTCGTTTCGGTTAAATTTGCAATTAGTCACGCTTCCTTAATATTTTTTCGTCTAAAAATGCTGTTATTGTTATTTAAATGTTAATACACTGCTTCTATTTACCTGATCATGATAAGTGTTGATTTCCTTCCCGCCAAAAGTCCACGATATATATTCAGGTTTCGGAACGGAGACAGATACACATTCAACCCTTACTGTGTCACCTTCAACGCCATATTGGGTTTGATTCGATACTATTTTAGGTGGTCCTAAAAATAAGATGAATACGTAACATCAGACTTGTAATCCCTGAAAGGGTAGGCAGAGGAGTATAGTACACTCCCACGTTTCACCAGTTACTTTTACGTCCCATGGAATAGGTGGTGAGCCTATTGCCATAAACCGGGTACGGATCCAGACATCGAGTCGCTACTGGAAATTCTAAATTAGAAAAATCTAATAGTACCCGACCCGGGATTTAGACCCAGGACCTCCCGATCGGCAGTTGCGCTTGCAACCACTCGACCAACGAGGCAGTCAAAATTAAATCATTTGTAATATCCAGCAAGAATCGAAAACCATATGAATTTTAGGCTGTAAGTGATTATTTTGAATATCTACCACCCTTTATTGTAAAAATCAGACAGACAATCTATCGTCATAAAGCGTTATTAAGCATATTTCTACCTGTTTTTATTAAAGTTGTAATAAAATGCTATGTTACTGACAAATAAATGAACAATAGACATGGAAAACTGTGACGTCGTTGTATAGCATTTCAGAAAGAGATCGTTGCAAATGAGCGTGTCAAGTTTACATAGTGTAGGAACATTCAAGTTTGGAACTTTAATGGTGGACCCGTGGGATGGAACTTGTGTACGACGAATGCGCTCGTCGCTGCCGTGTACATGTGGCTTTATAGGTTATAAACGGACAAAAAGTTGTTAAAAACATTGCAAATGTCGCCTTTAACATATCACTATTCATATTACTAGAAATAATTCATATCAAATTTATCAGAACCCAAAAATGATAAAACAACTATCAATCAAAATTGTTTTGAAGTGTCTCACGAGATTGGAAAAATCATTTTTAAATCACCTACAAAACTGAAATTATTTTATAATTTACACTAAAATAATAATTCCCAATTATATTGTATTTTACTTCACGAACAACGGTTTCTGGACGAACGCGTTTAAGGGACCCCAGAACTTTGGGTGTTTTAAATAAACACCACATAGGTGAATCTCATTTAGCGGACGCTAATAATATATAAATATATTTGGACAAGGAAGGGGCTACTGTGAAATTGTGGGATGAATGTTTAACTACAACCGAACACCACACAGCCGGGACCACAGAGAGCTATTTTATTCCAACGGTCGAAACGTACATGGAACTAATTTCTGTAAAAGCATTATTAACGCATATATCGCATTTGACCCAAATCAGAGATAACTCATATTTGAAAGTTCGCTATGAGTGGAGTAGTTCACTAGATGTTGGACCCGGGAATAGTCGTGCTAACGTCGCATGTGAACTTGTTTCACTTCGTGAAACAAACTTGAGAATTAATGTTAGTAATAACTAATGTTAAAATGGTACATTTTGAAACATTTTATAAAATCTATTTAGATTGTATTGCTTTCAAAAATCTAATTTCCAAAATTAAATTGTTGTTCGCCCAAAATTTAAATAACACTATTATTTTAAAAATCGATGAAGATAGTACAGAATCAATTAGGTAGTACAGAAAATATATTTTTAATATTTTGTCATCTGTGAATATTACTCCAACAAATAAAGTTTAAGCCGCAGATGACGCAAAACGAAGTCCCAATTATCTAAAATACCAAAGTTTGCAAGATGTTGGATCCGAGAATGGTCTCACAAACGTCACCACTTGCCAACTAGTTTCGCCAGAACGGAAAATTTAGTTTCGTAGAAACGTCGAATTTCCTACAGAGTGTGGTTTAAAATAATTTTGTCGAATTCGTGCAAATGAAGAGCTAACTAACTTACCAAATAAAATACTAAATGTATGAATTTTTTTCTTCGTTTTGTCTGCATATTGGGCGTTTTCAAATTCTCAGGAAATTAGTTGTGCCCTATCAAGTATCTCTTACTAACTACAGATAAACAATTTAATAGCTGCGTCCGTTGCTAACAAAGTCCACATTTTTAAATTTAAAAAAAAAACGGTTTTTAAAGAATGAAACAAATTTTAGATTTTCTATGTAACTAAGTTCAATAAGACTTCGGAAAACATTTTATAAGACAGTAAAAAGTTTTATTAAAATTGAACTCACAAATGTGATATAACTTCATATTAAAAACTGTACATCAAGAAACAGTATCATGATAAACATCGTGAAATCCCATGGTCATTTGACTCCAAACTAAGGAGAACCGGTGCTATGGTATCTAATAATACACATACAGACAAATATATACTTAAACGGATATATGATTTAATTTTCGTACACTAGAAAAGAACACTTTAGTTTGCTCATTACAAAAACATTTGTAACGAGTGAGAATCAAATAGACTACCCCCGCCTGAGCATACATTCTTTTTCGGAACAACGGGCACTCATATATTTGCCAATCTTCAAAAAATCATAAATGTACCATCAATAGTTTCATTAATAGCGCCAATTTAATAGTTACTACCAAAATTTCAAACATCTGCATTAAGGTCGGTTGAAGGCGAAGCAATTCTGAACATTTTTAACATAAGTAAAATGTTCTCGGTACAAAATATCTCGGTGAGAACTTACCTTTAACATAAATCGTGGCAAGAGCTTCTATATCCTTGAAACCGTCCGCACTCGCTCGGCACCAGTACTGGCCAGCTGACAGTTTAGTCACTGTTACTGTTAGGTTACTTGACTTACCCATTCTCTGTAGATAAAACAGTCAACTTAATACCTTCTTGATACATGTCATATATTTTCAGAAAGCAAAGGACGTTTGGTTGAAATTTTAATTTAGAAATCTCCGAAAATTTTGCTGTTGCACCCAAAACATTTACCTTGATTGGTGAAAGTAATGTCATATTATTTCTATTTGATTTCTAAAATATAATATTTTCAAATTAACTGTATATTTAATTCTCATTACTGATATGAAAACTAGGGATGATTTAAAATGCAATATTACCTATCGTACTTAACGAAAGCGAACGAGCCCTGATCTCTATTTATCCCGGTAGCCGTCGACTTTTTAGTGACCCCGAAGTCTCTCTATGTGCATTGACCGGTCAACGAGGGTTAAAGTGCGTATAAATCTTAGATAGCCCTATCATCTTTCCCAAAAAAAGAATATCTTTCGAAGTCCGCCTTCTCCCATAACAATAAAGTAGAAATGTGAATGATTCCACTTCCACTATTATTGAATGGATTAAAACACTTCTAGTTGCAAGTTTTGATTTTATTCAACTGTGAGTTCGTCTGCTATAGCCGGAAACACGTAACATTCTACATGCAATAAATTTCGATTTATGAAGTACCTGAGTTGAATTTTAAAATTGTTCTAATAGCTTACTACTATTCGCTCGTTTTCATAGCGAAGCCATACGATCCTCGGCATTGGATGACCTTCGACTTGACAGGACAGTGTGACAGATGTTCCAAGATCACCTTCCTTGTTTTGGGGCCTGGTTTTGAATGTGGGAGGATCTGTAATGAATGAAATGTGTTAGAATAATAGAAAAACAAGACTCGAATAAAAAGTTCATTCTGTAATAGCATAATATTTTTGTGGAATCTTCTATAAAACAACATGATATTTCTATCGTCTACTTCTTCGAAGTTTTTATTATTGATAATTATTACGACTGTAATACAATTACTTTTATTAACAATGAGTGATCATTTTAATATGAAGTGCTGGAATACGATTGAACAATGAAGCGACAATAGTGTAATGAGAACTTGTTTGACTGATGAAAAATGGCAAAAATTTCCAAGGTTACATGAATAGTGGACTCTTTTATTAATTTTGTATTCAAATAGTTATCGAATCATAGAAACCACTGAGTTTTCGGTGAACAAGTACGAATTGATTCGTACCCTTAATTGTCAAACGAATCGTACATATTACCAATTATCTCCAATTTTAGCGCTATTAGTGATTAACGAGACAATTGTTCGAAATCATCAATTGGAATTAAGTACATATCGTCTCATTAATTTATTTTCTTATCAACATTGTCTGTTATCAGGGTAATTTTGAAGCCAACTTAATATGTCAAAAAATTTGGAATCAATCCTACGAAAGATGTACATACGTTTGATAAAGTACATTAAACTGATGATTAATAATCGAACTTAAACTTAAGTTTGATCCCCAGATCAGATACCATTGGATTTTTCTTACTTGAAATTTCTTGTAGTAGCTCGAAGTCTGGATTTGTGTTCAGCGTATAGCAATAGGCTCACCAGCGATTCCATGATGGGACGTAACGTAACATTACATAGCAGTGTACTAAACTCTTCTGACTACCTCTTTGAGGAGAATTAAACATGATGTTAGTCAGTCAGTCAGTGATAGCCTAGTGGTTAAGAATTCAGGCTCTCACTCCGGGGGTGCTGGGTTCAAATCCATGGCACGCACCTCTTTACAAAAGTGCGTTTTAAATTTAAATATCA
>DWJK01005166.1:0-11358 GCA_018248815.1 Croniades pieria auraria
GCTCTCAATATGAGAAGAGACCCATATTCCAACAATGGAATGACAAATGGGTCGATTATTTTTTTTTTTATAGATATGATAAAAAATACATGTTTAGCTGTATGTTATACAGCTGTATATTATGCTGAACCTTAGTCATGTTACGATAGTAAGAAGTTAGGTTTATTTATATTCTATTTGGGTTCTTTGTTCTGTGCTATCAACGTGCAAGACTTTGTGAAAGTAGATAGTTTTAATTAATAATAACGACTGAGCCTGTAATGAAATAAGTTTGTGTATTGTATGTATATGTAGATAGATAACAATATTACTACAACGAACACATATTGCGTAGTAAAACTTCATGGCTTTGTTAAATCCGTGAATCACTTAACAATGTTCGTTTTATATTTATCTAGTCCCATAAAATATTCAACATAATTTGATGATGAAGTAAGTTATTATCGATATTAATACAAATATCTAACAAAATGCCAAACATCTGTAATATCAAGTTTTTCTTCAATTGTTTTTGAATATTCTTAGTTACTTTTTAGCCAAATATTTTGTAGTATATGTATGTGAAAGTCACCTTTTTTTTCCTTGATCTTTGGCACCGAAATATTGTTGAGAAGTTGTCAATACCAAGATTCATGGTAAGGGTATTAAAATATGCATACTGAATGCGTATGCGCAGGTCGGAACGTGTTGCAAATGTCGTGCCAGTCGTCACGTAGTTCGCGGATATGGAAGTGCAATCCTGGCGGCCATGTTGCCGCCGCCATTTTTACACATGATTCACGCGCGAATCACTGAACTCTTTATGTTGAAATTCGCTTTTATTTTAAAAGTTTTAACCGTTAACATTTTCATTTGGGTCGATTGATTCACGGATTTCGACGTATTTGATTATTATGAGAAATAACAGTCTTGTTTTGCGGTTTGATTATATATAATTACATGTTTTCCCTTACTTCTTAACTCCACCGGTTCTTCTTGCAGTCTTATCTCAGAAGTCACTGATGACATCACAATTTCAGTAGTTGCTGATGACATCAAGAACTACTGAAATTGCGTTATTTTATGTCCTTACTTGTCTTTTTACAGCTCAAATATATTATCCTACTGTAGGAAAATATTCAACTATGGCATATAAAATGTTTTAAAAATGTTTTGTTAAAAAGCCTGCCTCGTTGACCGAGTGGTGGATCCCCGGGTCGGGTACGATTGGATTTTTCTAACTTGAAATTTCTAGTAGTGGCCGGAAGTCTGAATTTGTGTCAAGTACATGACAATACTCGTAGGCTCACCACCTATTTCGTAGTGGAACGTACACTTAACTGGTAAAATGCGGGGACTACACTGCTCTGCTTACCTCGGGGATTTAAGGCGTGATGTTAGGTTTATTATTTAAAAAGAGTTAAGTATCGGATTCCAATTCTTGTAGTTACATATACGTCACACTGATGTTTGTACTACAAGTAAGACAATTTTCAGTAGATCTATGAAATGGTAATCACATTAAGTGGAAAATAAAATAATATACTTTCTAATAAAAATGTAATTTTAGTTTCGTTCTCGACGTGTCATTACAGCATTATGGTAATCTTCTGCGAGGTCATGTGACTCGAGCTCAGGATAGATATGGCTTTGATGATGTACCTTCCTATTGGTCATAGAAACTAATTTTTAGCCTACTGGCTCTTTAGAGACTACAATGATACAAATCTTTGTCATTTATATGACGTTGAATCTCTGTTTTAATATACACAAGTTTATTAGCCCAGTCGTGTAATGGTCAGTGGTTCTGATTGCTGAGTCGGAGGCATGGGTCCGATTGCTACCTGGGACAAATATTTGTGTGTTGAGTAGAATTTATTCTGTCCGTGAGTTGAAAAAAATATCTAAAAAAAATAAAATAATAATCGACCCATTTGTCATTCTACTGTTGGAATATGGGTCTCCTCTCATATTGAGAGAGTTAAAGCCATTAGTCTGTCACGCTGGCCAAGTGCGGGTTGGTAGACTTTACATACCTTAGAAAATATTTTTTTTATAAATTCTAGGGTGTGCAGGTTTCCTCACGATGTTTTCCTTTACCGTTAGCAAGTGATATTTAAATTTAAAACGTACTTTTGTAAAGAGGTCCGCGCCATAGATTTGAACCCAACACGCACGGAGTGAGAGGCTTACTTCAAATATAACATCATAATTGTGTGAAAAAATTATGAAACCACTGTTTCTATGGAAGTCACAATAACTGAAAAACGGCAAAGATATAAAGGGGAATAATCAGTGCGTATTGAAATATCGATTTGATAGTTTCAATGTGATTAATATGTATAAATGTGGAATCGTAATTATTGCAATACAATACGATTGTTATGAATCATTATCATCGGCCTATTTCAGTCCACTGCTGGACATAGGCCTCCCCTAATGTACGCTATCACGTCCTGTCCCTTTGTTATGAATAGCCATCAATATTCATATCTCAGAACAACACACACACGGCAATCTGATCCCTAACTAATCAAATTTTGTACATAATGCCAAATGGAGCACTGATCAACACAAAATACATAGATATATTTATAATTAAATACATGTTTAAGTTTACATCCAAACGCAGAACAAACACTCTTACTCTTCTCAAATAATTGCCCTGGGAGTTGAACCCACAAACTCTGCTCAAGTCACGTTCACGAACCACTGCACCCACAGGCTAGAACGTAATAGGTCTATATCAATAAATATAGATACTACATAATTGATGGTACAAAAATATCAGTATTCGTTGCTGTTGAAATGAGGGTATTTTGATAAAGATAAATCAAACACCTGTAAAATATAAAGTTTGATTTTACTACTGGATCCAGAAGCCAAGCGACAGCTGCCGGAGTATCGAAGAAGAAGGATACAGATTATAAATAGAGAACTGTCCCAGTCAAACCGAGACGCCTCTAGAGAATGTATTTTTTTGCAACGAAACCTTATTACACTGAACATGTTACGAAAGAAACTGTATCTATCAATATTTACTTTATTTTGTTTCCTCCAGCTCAGAACAGCGCGGGTCGCGTTGTGTTCGCTGGATGAAAAACAACCAAGAGCGCAGATGTTCTTGAATACGAGCGCGATATTGTGAGGTAAACTTATGAGTGCTCGAGCTACTGTGAAATGTTGTTTAATAGAAAATGACGATATTGCTCCCATTGTACGTATAAAGCGCTCGTTATTGGATGCGCTGTGACGTAACACGCGGGACGTGATGCGAATGGGTTGGCAGTTGTAAGTGCTGTTTGTGTGAAACCTGTAAATGTATCTGGTGAAATATACTACAACGAAAGCGCTACAGAATATCTTTTCTAAAATTAAAGTGTCAATTATAAGATATACGTAAAAAAGTAAATATATATAACGTAACATAACGTAACAGCACGATCGGTAAGAGTGGCGTAGAGTAGGGGAGTCATATGGTTCAGTAGCAAGATGATTTCAACAGTGAAGGTACATCTTATATAGATTTTAAACGTTTTGAGGCACTCTCTCTCTTGTCTTAATTAACCTCGTTAGTCGCACGCTGCCTCTTGGCACAGTGGAGTATTGTCAACAATCAGTCAAACTGCGGTGGCGCGGTCGGCTCTCGGGCGGTGACCGCGGCTTGCAAACTTGGTCACCGTTCCATGCTTTGTAGAGTATGTTAAATGTGTGTTTTATTATTTTATTAAGCCGACAAAGTATTGACAACGCCTCTTGTATTGCACATGTCCATAGACAACGGTGACCACTTACCACCAGGCAGCTCGTCCGCCTGTTTGCTTGCGTTCAATTTATTAACAAAAATCTTTTAAGAAAGAATTTTGCATTAAAGAAAAAGCTTGGTTCTAAATGTACGTCTGATCTTAAAAAAATGGCCAGTCTGTCATATTTTAAAGCACTGTGTATATAATAACACTTAGAAATAAAACGTAACAGCACGCCTGTAATCCCCGAAAGGGTAGACAGAAGAGTGTAGAACACCCCCACGTTTCACCAGTTACGTTTAAGTCCCACAGTGGAATAGGTGGTGAACCTATTGCTATACACCGGGCACACATGCAGACTCCGAGTCACTACTAGAAATTCAAAATTAGAAAAATCCAATAGTACGCAACCCGGGATTTTAACCCGGGACCCCCCGATCGGCAGCCGCGTTTGGTTGCAAGCTCGACCAACGCAGTCAAGGCAGTTAGAGATACTTTATGCTAAAATAGTCACATACAGTGTGTGGGAATAAAAAATGTTCGTTTATTGCATGCTGGCCGTACTATATTAATAATATTCAATTCTAGTAAAACTACTGAACGTAATTGATAACTGACGTCATCAGTAGGGACTTATTTATTTATTTATTAATTAGATTACTAATAATTTAATAATTTATAATTTCAGCTATGGAAATATTTCTATCATGATGTTCTCACACGTACATAAGTGATGTGTTCAATTCAGTTCCTATTATAACAATATTATTAAAACGTTAAATTGTTATCAGAGCCAAGTAAACAAAGAATATATTATCGTATATAGTAAATGCGAATATATACATATATGTACATATTGTGACCTTTATTGCCCATTGAGGTATGCAGAGACCAAGTTTTCTACCTATAACGGTTTAGGTAGACTTCTGTCGCGTCTTTTACATTCATTAGAACCGCACGGCGATTTTAGATAATTATAACTGTTAGAGACGTATATTCAAACGGAAATATACGAAATGATATGGTTTTAGTGCCTTCCCGTCGAATGGGGGCTAATCATGTCACGGGTTCCGTCGGTTTGGTTCATTGCACGATACTTTTTACCGCCCGTCATAATTTCCGTTAGCATTAATAATATGTGCCTGGGGCTTATATGGGAATACAGTTTTATTAAAGGTTTAAATATCGTTAGGAATTTAGCGAGAAATAATGTTTCCGTAACTTTGTATTGTTAGGTACTGTAGTAACTTTTATTGGTGCTCCCTGCCTACCCAGTGAGGGATGGTTTGAAATAACAATAATGAGTTCATTAAAATAATTGTATTTTATGTTAATCGTATTAATACAAATGTACCGTCAGCGCATTTTAATTTTTAAATAAAATCAGTCTCCGTCGCGACCTCGCTGCAAGCGACGGGAACTCATGAGGAAGGATCCCGTACAGGTCTGAAAGTAGTCGGGCCATCCCGAAAAACGTACGTGAGTTAAGCCGATACATATTTAATCATGTTTATCACGAAACATTTAATTGTAAAATCCTTTCTAATCAAAAATGTCTTCTTTCTTCTTTAATAACATTCCGTAATATTCTTTTCAAATATTCAATTTTTATTTATCTTTGTTTCAGGTAAGCATCACTTGCTGACGTATTGGGTGACTATTCACAAATCAGTTGTTTAACGATTTCAGTATACAACATTGGTTAGTTTGTGTTACGGGTGGTGTCAGATTTAATATCAAATAAAACATTAAATAATTTCTCAATACCTACATAAAAAGGTTTTAGAATCAATAATGTTCTATTTTTTTTTATTTTAACGAAAATTATGTGCAGGCTATTTTAAATGTAGTTGTGAGAAAAGGCGTTAAGTTTTAGTACATAAAAACTATTTTATACTAGCTGTATTAAAACTAAAACTGATGTTTAAACACTGATGCACTTTTGTAAAGAGGAGAGTGCGAGCCACGGATTTGAACTCAGCACCGTCAGAGTGAGAGGCTGAATTCTTAACCACTAGGCTATCACTGCTTGAATTAGTGATGATCGATTGAATACTATTCGGTTTATATAATAAAGTCTGTTCTGAGACAAAAAGCTAAATTCCAAATATCTCCTAAGAAAAAGCGAAGGAATTTGATGGTACGGCAGATACGGGAAAATTAATCGCGCGTGGGCAATGGGTCCGGTCATTATTCACGGTCCTTAAATAATAGTGAAGATAAATCTGAAAATTACTTCACTAAAGAAAAGAGCATTCATTTTTCTATAAACCTTTGACGCGAGATGACTTCATCGATCAGTTGAGTAGAGGAATGTCGTTAGAAGAAAAGTATCTGAATTTTTTTCCACGCCCTTAATTTCCTTTTAAGTGCCAACGCGCTTGGGTAAAGTGGCAGACTATAGTCTTAATTCTTCTCTGTCTAAGAGGTGACTCCTGTCCAATAGTGGAACGATGAAAATGTTGATGACGATGAATTGGTAAAAATGTAACATTACATCGGTAATCCACGTTCCATTCCCGTCCCAGTATGGAATAGGAATTTGTCATTAATGATATCTATCATCCCCATTAAATACCATTGCGTTTCACTGTTTGATGCCGTCTCTTATCGGAGTTAGGCTAATGTCAAAAATAAAACCAAATTAAAATGAGTACATCGTACTGACGTAGATAGATAAATATGTTGAAATAAACCCGCAACGTTCCCAGCTAAACAGCCTTATAAAGAGCGCAGATAACATCTGAAAAGCAAATAAGAACTGCGAACGTTCGGAACAGCCTCTGAAAGCTTCCTCTGGAACTGCGTTTAGCGCGTATAACACGTTTGCATGCGCTTCTCAAAGAAAAGCTCCAGCAATAAAATGGTAATTGGATAAACATCCCTTATTTCCAGGTCGAAGTGACTTCTGTATTTATTTTTCAGCTCCCGTTCGTTGTTTATTTTCAGTCGCAATGTACATGCAAAGTTACATAAATTATGCGGTTTTAAAATTTCAGTGACGCAGTTTTCGTGGGTCGGTCCATGTTTTTCTAGATGTTTCGACGGGAATTACAAATTAAATAAAGCAGTAATAATAATAAATGGATGATGTAATTTGTTTTTTGAAATATATGTATTTTTAGTTGAAAATGTACTTTTGAATTTTCTTTGTGCCGTATATTTGGAAATTTGACACAAATACCCACTAATTAAAAAAAATCATAATTATATACACTAAATGTGCAATAAAGTTTATAATGTACATGACACTGCATTATTATGTATATCATATAAGGTAACATCCTGTACATAAATGGAAACATACAGGGTGAGTCAATTGCAGCTTAGAGGCGTATTAGGCTGATTTTTAGTCGGAATGTTAAAATTTTATTGAACGACACTTTTATGTCACCAAATAAAATCGAATATAGGTTCTTTGGAGGTGTAAAATCGGTCTATTTTTATGTCTGCGAAAGTCGTAACTTTTGAGTGGATTTTTTTATTCGTATGACAGTTCAGAAACTGTATTTTTTGGCACTTTTTCAGTAGCGTTTTTTCCTTTACGCTCGGAAATAAAATTGGCACTGTTATTTGGAAGTAACGAATTTCTTTTTATGTTTGGTACCAAATGCTATTTAGGTGTACAAGTGAACTGGGTAACGTCGTAAGAACTTTGTTGGGTTATTTGAATTGGATTTTTATTTACACCGCAAATTTTTATTCGTTGATTGCCAAGCCATTTGATGATCTATTTTTATCGTTTGATTGCTTCCTCTAATGTTACAAGTTTTATATAAAAATAATAATCATAATCATTATAAATTTAATTTTTAGATTAATAACATTTTTTGTAAAGAGTCTTCCTTTTTTCACTTACTTTTTTCTCATCGACATCGTTAATTAAAACAACTCTTGCCAGAATAACTCTTGCTATAAAATTCGCGTAGAATTTTACAGATTCTAGACAAATAGTCTATTTCAGATTCCTGACAAACAACAAAATGCACTTGAATATTTTTAACTGACGCACTATTAATATCGTCTCTTTTATATATTTTTTAATCTTATCAGTGCATTCGTCGTCTTCACTAACAAGGAAAGAGATATAACTTATAAATCCAATATCCAATTGATGTACAACTACCACAGTTTACGAACGCAATAATCGTATATAACATAGACACAATATCGGCTAACTTATCGAGTTACTCGAGCTAAATTTCTATTGGGACTCGAACACAACAACTGCTAACATCTAACATCCTAGTACTCAAGCGATTGACAATAAACTAGAGACTGCACTGTGTCTATAGTTAACACCAAAGTATTACAGAATTGTGAGGAAACTTCACAGTGCTGTACAGTTGGAATACAATTAGTCGAAGCTTTGCATGTGAGAAATATAAACGAAGCGGTTTAAAATGTCGACGTGAAAATTTTTTTTTAAGTCTTCATTAGCATTTTTTATTGCTTTTTCTATGCTTTGATTGTCTTTATTCGTTACTTTATATACTTATGCATAATTATTACACTATGTGGGTTCTTGTATATAATTTTCCACGGCTGGGCTTCGATGTCTTCTTGATAATGTTTAGGCTTGTTTCAGATTCCCAGTTGTTTCAATGCGGTTTTATTTAAATACAAGGTAGTACCCAATCCGTATATCGATTATTTTAGTCGCATTTATGTCCTTAAGTTATTTAAGGACGGTAAAAAATAGTGACTTCGACTTTCACATAAACTCTCGTATGAGTTGACATAAACGGTGATTGACCCAATCCGTATCATAAATCATATTATTATAAAGTTCAACATTGTTATCAATGTTTTTTTATAGTCATAAGGGTTATCAAACATGATAACCCTTATTATGATTATAAGAAAAACCATCTTAGAAAATAGAAGAATAATTTTTACACTTGTGTTGATTTGTTACAATAAAACAAATAGTACCGAAATAAATGTCTATAAATTTTCACGGAAGTCGTTAAGAACTATCGCTTCGTTTTCTATATGTGTGGTAACCCTGCTGCTACATTGGACGTAACAATGGAGCACCATACTATGCACTAACCCTAGGTGCTAGTAACATGCGGTAAGACGCAAACTGAATATTATGTTATGGAATGTTTGTCATAGGGCTGTCAGTTCATTGAAAATCGTATTATCTCATTGTCTTAAGGTTGTCAATTTATTGGACATCGTATTACCTCATTGTGGTAGGGTTGTCAATTTCTTGGAAATTATATTATTTTAATACTTCCATAAATTAATGTCAACTTCCGTTAATGTCAACATTCTGTGCCAAAGATCTATTAACAAATTATCGTCATCATTATCGGCCTACCCCTGTCGGCTGTTGGACATAGGCCTCCCCAATGGGACGCCACTGAGCTCGATCTTCCGTTCTTCGTGTCCAGCTGCCGCTGGTAGCCACTTTACGTATATCGTCACACCACATAACTGGAGGGCTGTAATTAATAAACAAACATTTTTATTCATTCGCTAATATTCTTATTATTATTTAATCCGTTTCAATCACGATAAAAGAGGACGTTTTGAATCGTTAAATTTTAACCGCCAGTATTATAACATTTCGCGGTCACGATGGAAAGTTAAATTCGAGGCGTATTGATCTCTCATGGCCATTCAAACGAAGAAGGCTTTTGTATTCTTTTATTGCGAGCCCTAAAATTTTATTAAGCACACATCGCACGATAAAAATGTAACAGTTCTTCGATACTTTTAATTTTATTATTAATGGTAACAAGAAATCGTAAACCACATGGAATAAATATAAATCTAAAAGAAATATAACAAGCAAGACAGCTATTATTGTTGGGCCGGGACTTCAATCGCATACCGCATTCATGGCTACACCGTAACGGAATTGACGTGACAATAATCATAAGCCTTTAAACTTTAAGAAAACTCGACGTTAATCGGTTTTAGCTTTTTATTAGGAACATAGCAGATACACATAATAATAATGTGAAGGCTTCGATGTGTTATAGATATAAATAATGAAAACTAGCTGGCGCGCGAATATTTGCCTAGGCACGTGAAAGGCCTACGGAGCTATTTGTCAGTGCTAATGAAAATACGTTCTGCTGGCGCGCTAACAAAATATTATCAAAGTGCATTTATCATTTTCGTTCCATACGAGCAAAAAGCTACTGTATCTCGTACAAGCGCTCCAACTTTTTACCAACGGCCTCGCTTCAGATGAAATAGTTCGGAAAAAAATTGGTAATCTTTTTTAACACTGACGAAAATATAAGGTTGTGCCCGTCATACACCGGGCCAGCGTTTCAAACAGTGATGTAAGTGCACTCTGACTTGGTAAATAAATGGTTTTAGTGTAACACGTAACATCACGCCTGTAATCCCCGATGGGGTAGGCAGAGGAGTGCAGACACTTCCACGTTTCATGTGGTGAGCTTATTGCGATACACCGGGCACTGCTCCAGACTCCGAGTCACTTCTAGAAATTCTAAATTAGAATTGGTTTTACTGTATTAATAAAAAACTGTTTCCTTGTAATTTCTGGGCAGTACCAATAAAATAAATCAGTAATTGGAATGGAGTTTGATCTAAGTAAATATATTTCGACACCAATGGCTTTAGTTGCCGAAATAAATCTAAACATTTTTTCAGTTTGAAAATCGAACACTCCACGCGGGACGGTAGTCACCACTCCGCAAACCCCGCGCCTTATCTGCTCGGCTCGGGAAATACGACAGAAAAAAATGGCGAACCACATAAAATTACACATTTCCTCCTCCCATTCGTACGGTAGGATTGATTTTATCGAATGTATCCGTTAATAACATTAGCTCGTTTGTTATCTTTATTGTGTTCCCTCGGTAAATACGGGATTATGTCCGTTCAATTGGAAGATGTAATTTTTCCTTTCTCTCCTCTCTTTTATCTGCGCACTGCGAGGTCCGTGATGGATGATTTGATGCTGTATTACGTTGCTGGATCTCTGCGTTTCATTTATTTCAATGTGTCTATATTATCGTTGTGGCCGTACCGTGTGTTTTTATAATATGAGTACAATTATTAAAATTTTTTAAAATTCCTATGATGCCAAATACCGTTAATGGTTTAATTGAGAAAAGTTTATTGCTCTTATTCGTATTTACTGAAACTAAAGCGATGTTTTTAAACGGATGATATGTCTAACGAATATTGTATTTGATGAACAGATAATTATTCCAAGCCACAATTATGGTTTTGGAAAAGGACAATTAGTCTTAGCAAAACAGATATTTACAAATCGATAATGATATCTAGTAATAATAATAATTTTCTAGCTGTCTACTTAAATGATACTTACTCACACTCGTAATTATATACGTGTTTAACAAAAATGATGTTTTTCGACCAGTATCTTTTACTCAAATCCATTATTTTCGCTTAATAGAAAGAAAGAAAGAAAACCCAAAACAAGGGGAGCATTCTAAATATCTACCTACAGTTGCTATCGTGTAACTTAGTTTTTTTTACTCTAGAGCCGCGTTTCCCAACCTGTGGTCCGCGGACCCCTGGGGGTCCGCGAGTATATGTATGGGGTCCGCGGTGTCATCTCTGGACCATACATAAATCGCTCATTAAATGCAAAAGGGCCGCAAAACGAAAAATCAGC
>DWJK01005167.1:0-11358 GCA_018248815.1 Croniades pieria auraria
CAGTCTGAAAAATAAAGAAAAAGTGTGTTGGTCACATGTTCTTATGGAACTTTATTCTACGGATAGGTCGAAATATATGTAGGTTTTAGGCTGAATTCACACTAGGACACAGTGTAATCAACGCGTCGATGTGCGCAGTTAATAGTGATAGGATTTAATATACAATTATTGTGACGCGACGTATGAACTCGACTCTGCTGTAGTGAGAATTGACCCTCAGTTTTTCATCACTTTTATAACATAAAAACGTCAATTGAATTCCTCGAAGATTTTTGTAATTTTATCGAAACCCTGACTGCATTAAAGTATTACCTGTCTATATATTCATACACAAAAATACTCCTGACCACTAGGTTGGATACTGAGAAATTTATACCGACTTTTACTGAACTAATTTAGTATAATCAGGTATAATAGGGGACCGGTTTCTTCTTCACCTCAAGGACCATTTCTCTTTCATCCAAATTAATTGGTAAAGATATTTGTTAGGGACATTAAAAAAAGAGTAGTTAAAAAGTTCAACAAATTTTATTAGCGCTATTTTCCATCTAGAGACCAGCATTTGAACAGTTCAAATTCATTCTAGACAGTACGCTTGCAGCTCGTCTATCGAACACGGCTTGTAGCAGCACTCGGAGACCACCTGCCGCTTGCCCCGGCTCACGGCCCTGGCGTGGTGCTCAGGAACCCACGGAAACCCGTGCTCTATAGATGTAACGAAAGTTGTTTCTGATCTCTTCACCAGCCCGTCCTCACAAACAGCAGCTAATACGAGCGACAGTCGTCGTCCGCAATACACTTGCCTAATGTCTTGACTGCTGATTACGACTAGAAGACCGATGAAGACGGTGAGAAGAACGGCTGCTTGAGTCTTCATGGTGTCGCTTGCTGTGACGCCCTTGTAGTGTGAAGGACTGCGAAGATTTACGGTTTATATATGGATAAACTGAGGATGTGTACACATGGAGCGAATGAGTTTTCCGTGTGGGAAGTGTGGGTTTGAGGTTGTGTGACGTTATCTATCACTTTGTGTGGGTACAATTGTATATCTCTATTTGAAAGAGAAAGCGTTGAAGAGTAACCTTAAACAATTTATGCATTATAGTATATTTTTCCTATCCGAAACCGGCTTTACTCACGTGCCTTTTCCCGGAATGGCCCGACTAGTTTCGGACCTGTACGAGGTCCTTCCTCATAAGCACCCGCCGCTTGCAGCAAAGTTCCGAGGAAAAACGTATGTGAGTTAAGCCGTTGCGTATTTAATCATGTGTATAAATACTCACGAAACATTTAATAGTAAAACATACTAAAAATGTTCAGGAACAGATATTTCGCACAACTATATTAAATACGGTAATAAATTTATAGACTTACCGCGTTCGTCGGTGGGTAAACTTCATTTCCATACCGTTTTCCGTTTCTTATTTTGCTCCACTAGAAATTTAATTTATAACAGATTCTAAGCAGCCAGTATCCTATCTCAGAGGCACAATAAGGTTCGAAGATTTCCATAGCAATAAAAAAATGGTTCAACAATTCATATGCTACGAAAATGTGGTTTTTTAAAATAATAATTAGGGTCTTTCACATTACTGGCAACATTTTCTATTTATACTCTGATGTCATGCAAAAGGTGGATATGTCACAAACATTCTCGCCTCACCTACATATTGTATAGGCCTTGTTAAACAGTGTCTAAAATTGAGAGTTGAGAACCATCAAAACACTTAACTATGGAGACTTACAATTCCAATAATTTGTGGTCTCAATTTATAAGATGTGGTAGCTTAGCGCTTAATTTTCAGGCTTCAAATCCAACAAAGCCCTAACGTATATAATAAAAACAAATCTCTTCTTGTATCATTGAGTTATTTTATTTATGACACTGTACCATTCCTTTGAAGGCTAATCAGTTGCAATTCTTGCATAAAAATCATTTTTCCTATTTTCTTTTAACATAACGTCTGAAAAACGCGCCTTCCCGTTTTTTACTTCATACATGTGGTCACAGTATTCATGTCCTTTCAAACGTTGTAGGATAATTATATTATGCAATTTAAATCCCATAAACGTAAGGTTTTTTTCACGTAACGTAACGTAACGTAAACATAACGTAAGGTTTGCTAGAAGCACCTTTTTATCTGCTTATGTCTTATGACTCACTCGTCCGTTGTTACGAACCTTTATATGTAGTTATTTCTTATTAACAAGAGTGAAAGACGATGATAGACTTTTGGTTACATGTTGAACAGTCAGTTACGAAGGAAATGTTATATAAATTCATTTCGTTTATTTTGATCGTTACTATACAGTTTATGCAAGTTCATAATAATATAATTTAAATAGTTTAAAAAAAATTCCAAAAATGAAAATTTCCGAATCGCAAATCAATTTCTACTAACTGTAGTAACTTATGCAAAATGTTCGACGAAAATATTCACCGAATTGCAAATTCATTTTCTCACTCACTCGTATATTGCTCTCTGTCAGGTAATAAATACTTCAATAAAATATTGGAATCGCACAGCTGTAAATGTCAGTTGAAGAGCATTTAAACCGAAATGGAGCGCTTAAAGTAGTTCATTTCAATTCCTCATCGGTTTTGTCCGGGTTTGGACAGCGGCCAGCGCGCCGCCCAATAGCTTGGCTCGTAAACTATCCCCAATCGAAATATGCAAATTGGTAGTCTGAACTCGCCACCTACAGTTAAGTAATAACCCAGTTCAAGGAAAAAGATATTTACCTAAAAGGCTTGTTAGTGATATGTTCTGTTTATCAATGAATTAACTCAAGCGGAATTACGAGTGCAGGTTTGCAGGTCAAATTTGAAGAGAGATTTCTGTTACCTACAAAAAATACGCGATTTTCTATCAAATTGGACTGTAATTTTTAATAGTTTCCAAACCCCGAGAGTTTGGAAATAAAATTCAACATTTATAAGTGAACTAATGTAAAGTGTATTTTACTAAAAGCCTTCTTTCATAATTAAATATTGAAGTATACTATTTCATGCAATACACTTAATTATCGTATATTATTCATCATCTAATGTGCACAGTATAACTTCATTGGCAGAGAATTTGTTTCAGACAACATATAGCACTTTACTTAAAATACGAAGGCAGTCAAAACATATTATCCTTGACCCATTTCACTCCCTCCTACATATCGTCTACCTGAACATATGACAAGTGACAGGACAGATTTAGCCGACAGCCGATCCTCCCACGCGACGGCGTTCGTTCAGCGCCACCCCTAAACAACCCTCTGCATATAAAAACAGGGGAAACTTCTCATTTAATCACATTACCGAGCTAACACAGTAAGCAACACCATGAAGTTCCAACTAGCTATTCTTCTCACGGTCTTCGTCGGTCTTCTGGCTGTCATCGTCACCCAAGAACACAGACAGGTATACTGCGGACGGAGATTGTCATACGCTTTGTCACTAGTCTGTGAGAATGGACTTATCAAGAAATCGGAGACCATTTACGATGTGGGGGAAAACTATGGGCTGCCCTGGATACCTATGCACCATGCCAAGAACATGGACAGGGGCAAGAGGCAAGTGGCTTCCGAGTGCTGCATTAAACCGTGTTCAATAGACGAGCTGCAAGCGTACTGTGCCGAGTAAATAAACATCGTTATAGACCTGATCTCTTGCTGCTGGACATTTATCTGACACATCTGGTACATAATCGTATAAAAATCTTCATTACTATAAGTTCTTCAAATAAATAATTTTAAATGCATATGAGTAATATTTTCTTCTTTCCCTTCATACCCAACATAAGAATTATAGACAAAACGACAATGAAAAACCAAGTATTCTCGAGTTCCATTCTGAAATAAAACATCCTACTGAATATAATAATAATATCCTTTATACACCATTAAAAATATAAGAAAAAAGAAAACTTAAAACTAAATATGTACAAAAGGCGGCCTTATCACTAACTAGCGATCTCTTCCAGACAACCTTTTGAAGGAAGAGATAAAAAGATCACGAAACGATCACGGGTCGGCAGGTGCTCATAATGTATTGTTACATAACATACATATAGACAGATAGCGAATAGCTGGGGAGATTAGGAAAATGAAGAGAAGAGAAGAAGAAATGAAGGGTTAAAGGCTAAGGTAATGATTTTTAACATGTTTTTTCGAGATTAGAAGATTATCACAGCGTTTGATCTGATCTGATTTATTATAACCGATTTTGCATTTAGTTATTTCTTTTAAGCATATTTATGTAATGGCTAAAATAAAATTAGTGTCTGCACACAACTACACTGTGAGAACAAAATGTATTGATATATCTTTACACCTATATATACATATATCTTTATACCTACTAAGTTCAATTATTATATGATTTCATAGTTTCTTAACTTTAATTATTATGCGATTATTATACGATTATTATACGATTATTATACGATTATTATACGATTATTATACGATTATTACACGATTGTTATACGATTATTATACGATTATTATACGATTATTGTACGATTATTGTACGATTATTGTACGATGATTATACGATTATTATACGATTATTATACGATTATTATACAATTATTATGCGATTATTAAAAGATTACATATATTAAATTTACAGCCGTGTATCTCGAATAGCGTTCACATTTTAAATATATACGGTCGATATTAAGATTTTTCTTGATAGTTTAATCCTCGTGGATATATGACGATTTGCGACAATATTCGCGTTGCGTCAATACATAAGAATATTCTACAAGTTTTTGGTGTATTTATACCTACTAGATTTTCGTATAATATTGTCATTTTGAATACTTCGCTATGTCGTGTTTCTGAAGCGACAAATCTGAAGAGCTTTAATTAATTAAATTAGCTTTAATTGTGCTACATCCTAGGCTGCATCTCGCTTTCTATCAGGTGGGATTGCAGCCAAACGCGAGCCTATTTCTACATAAAAAAATTCTGCATTTAGCCGCTGAAGTGAGCCTTCATTTCAATATACTGTAACATAACGTGTGCGACAAGATTATGGGAGCTGGCCAAATTGAGGGGAGCATATGGCCCTAAGCACGATAGTTATACTACAACTTAATAAATTCTGATGCTATTAATACAACAATGTATAGACTACTAGCGGCCCGGTACGTGCTTCGCTACGTATAAAAGTGAAAATTAAATTTGCTTTAGTCGAAGCACGTCCTAAATGAAACGACCGCATGAATGACATAACAACATGCTTTTACTGTCAACATTGAAAAAAGTTTAAATTGGACAGCGCAATCTCCATCTGAAAAAAGGTTCAATTCGACAGTAAAATCCCCATTTATAAATACAAAAAATGGGATAAATGAAGAACCGCTCTACCGATTTTGTGCAAACTTCACGTAAACCATCTACTAAATAGTCCGAACAAAGCCTAAACATTTGGTTTGGATACGTGAGCCCGTTCTTGAGTTGTAAAATTACAACGAAAAATGGCACTGATTTTTATATACATATATAGATTTTCAGCCGTAAGTTATAAATTACAAATCTCTTGTCTTGTTTCTGCCTACTCCATGAGTCAATGTTCACGTAAGATATACACTTCGACACAAATAATCGCTTCCATCAGTTGAACTCTCTGCGCGAGACCGACACAAAAAAACTGAGGAAAATGGGTAATGCCCTATCGAAATATTAATGACATACCGTACAGTACGTTAATATTAAATGATGCTAAATTGAAAAAAACTATGAGATCCCAACCACACAACGTATACTTTCAAAAACGTCCGATGAAGTCTTCTCTACGGTAGTCACAAACCCATTACCCTGTGTACTCCTGCGCTAATATATCTACTATTCACCTAGTGACTAATTACAAGTACACTATCTAGATAATTTCTCAGTGTTTGATTACACTAGAGTGCAGTGCATCCGTGGAACAGCTAAACAGGTCAGGTTATACGCCCGTCGTGTCCCGAGGGGCAGATTAGCCGCGAGTTCAGCTATCAACTGCACCGCATAACCACCACACAATAGATGTTACAGAAGATCCGCAGGCTTTAATGCTTACAAATACTTAGTTGTTATAGATAATTCCAGATTATAAAGACATTATCGACTGATAGTTATTATATTATTATATTTACATTGTGTCTAAATTGTTTGACATTGGATGCTGATATCGGCCAAATGTTTGTGCTTTCAAATTAATAAAATCTTTATAACCACCATATTAAAGCAGTGATAGCCTATGGGTTCCGAATTCAGCCTCTCACACCGGGAGTGTGGGTTCAAATCCATGGCGCGCATCTCTTTACAAAAGAGCGTTTTAAGTTTAAATATCACTTGCTAACTGTGAAGGAAAACATTGTGAGGAAACCTGCACACTTTAGAATTTAAAAAAAAATTCTAAGGTATGTGAAGTCTGCCAACCCGCACTTGGCCAATGTGACAGGCTATGGCCTTAACCCTCTCAATATGAGAGTAGACCCATATTCCAACAGTGGAATGATAAATGAGTCGATTATTATTATTATTATTAACGACCATATTTAACGCAATGAAACATAAATTTTATTGTTATTACATAGATTTTAGTGCCTACTCATATTATTACAGCAAGAATTTTAAAGATGTTTAAGAAGAACACTTATTTATCAATCATTATTTATCATTGACAAATCCGCAAGATTTCTATAAATCCATAATATATAAAAGAAGCACAACTTGTGTATAAGGCTAGAGATATCCGCACCTCCGTCCTCTACCTACCCCGTAAAGGATGGTGGTGGCTTGATGGTGCAAAACTTAATAACAACACTTTACATCCGTTTCAAATTTAAACATATAGGTAACCCGTAACATTTGATAAACATCACACCAGTCGCGCAAAATCTTGGCGTAATCTTTAACATACTCCTATTTATCAACCTAATAAACATGTTAAATTATGTATAATACATCTTGAATGATGCATAATACACATATACATGTACATAACATATATTATACAGAACTTTTGATACACATCATGTCTGGTTTTATTGTCTAATGTTATACGTCATGTTGAAATATGCGTTGTATAGAGCACATGATAAATTGAAAGGGTGTATTTTCGTGTTGTAAATGTATTAAAGAGACTGCGTAGTCGGATACCTGCGAACTCTTTCATTCGACGTCAGTTAATTTAGTGTGATAGAATGTACTGTAGGGAATAGAGAAGAATAAATAATAAAAAAGAAATTAGTTCCTTGTCCGTGAATGACAATACTTCTAATGGACGCTCGCGTTTTTACATTTACGCGTGCAAAAATATTCGTATTTAAAGTAAACGGGAAATTTGGCGAAAAGCTTGTGATAATGCAAATTAAAAATTGACCAGCAGCCTTCGAGGCGGGAAAAATTAAATATCGCTTCAGTGAGCAGAATTCCTTAATGATATTTTATTTTTGTTATGCTTTGAAAACTTCTAAACTCTCGCATTCACGACGAACGCTGAGGGCGTAGAACCGGTAAGTATTTCCGCGGATTTCCGTCTCAAATGAGATTAAAAAGGGCAAACAAAACAGGCGCGATAAGGAATATTAGGCAGGCTTTCGGATGAGCGGCGGAGCTTTCAGAATCACGTTTAATTTTCTTGAGTTTGTTTTGAGCTTTGTTCGTAATAAGGAGATGAAATGTATTGTTATTTTGTGTACATTAATGATTTTGGAATTCGTGAGTTTATTTTGTTCGTAATTTACTTAAACATAGGTAAATCAAGCGAAAAATTATCCTTTATCTAATTCAGTAACAAATCTAACTAAACCTGAATTCTTAAGATAATGAAAACAAAGATAACGTATTTTACTATTAAACCAACTAAACTAAAATCTTACTAATAACTAGTTACTATTTAATCAAAGATAACGTAATTTTAAATTACTCAATAAAAAAGTTATTAAACATTTTGAGATGTGTTAATCTGTGAAGAGCTTAAAACTAGTCGTTCTAAATTTTCGGAACCGTTACTATGAGATGCGCTTAAAAACTTTTGAGCTCTTTTCCTTGGAATTTCATAGCCAGCGCACTTTATCATTTTTATAGATAAACACCCTTGAGATACTTTACTGTAGTGCGGAGTCTCGTCGGGGACAAAATTTTTGAGTTCGTAAGGTCCCTTGATAAGATATGCTTTAAAACAAATAATCCACAATTCCTTCTTTTAAATATTATTTAAGATAACTTAGTAAGGAACTAACAATAGTAACAGCAAACGCAAGATGAGAAAAAGCAACTAGGAAACTCATCTAAACACCAGCTATGCGAACTACACAAATAACAAAAGACAAATCATTTTTACTATGGATTCCACGCACTAAAGTAGTTTAAATAGATGTTCGAAACTAGCCGGATTATCCCGAAAAACAAACGTGAGTTAAGCCGGTACATAAGTAATCAGATGAAATATAGTGACGCATATAACATAATAACACGCCTGTACCCCAAAAGGGTAGGCTAAGTACTGTAGTACACTCCCCACGTAACACCAATTATATAACTCCCATTGAACCTGTTCAAGGGAATAAGATTATTGCTACCAGATATTAATCCACTCCGGTGCTACTGGGAATTTCAACATAGAAAAACTCCGTAACACTTAGCTCGGCTCGGAGTCGAACCAAGACCTCTTGCTCAACAGTCGGTCATTCAATCGCTAAACAAAGGAAGCACTCTATTATCAATATAATAAAAAAGTATAGTGTAAATTTAAAAAAAACCAGAAACTATCAACAGCCGTAATACTATATGCCTTTAACATGTAAACGGGTTGCATGATAGGAATGCATGAATGGACCAACTACGCGTGTCACCATTAATGGACACAGTAACCCAAATCCAGATAACACTAGAAATTCAGCGTAGCGAGTATACGAACGAATATCAACCTTGGGCCGTAGACAAAAAGTTCAAATTTCCATACAGTACCAGATGTACTTACTTCATTTTTATATACTAAGAGGAGGGTATCAGTATTCTTGTTTGAGGCGAGCCCAACATATTTTCACTCTCGGCCGGTAATGTTCAATTAGACAATAATTTATCATGCCATTCAAATGGAAGCCCAGCAAAGCGGGTAATAAATCTACTTGACACAGGCTTTAAATTGTCTTTTAATTGGTTTCAGCTCTACTAGAAATTACTAGTCGCGGCTCTCGGCATGAAACGTTGCCTGATTTATAGCAAAAGGCTCACCGCTTATTCCGTGATGGGACGTAAACGTAACTGGTGATAGGTGGGAGTGAACACTCCTCTGCCTAACCCTTCGGGGACTACAGTTATATTCAGATATTACGTATAGTTCATACATCAATTCGTTTTATGTACCACAGATGGGCACAGGTTTCTGATCGTAACTGAAAGAGGCCTGAAAGATACGCCACTAATACTCTTCCACTTTGACTCCAAAGGAAAAAAAATGGGTGAAAACATTTAACACTTCTCTTAGAGAGAGAATAATAATAATTAAAGCACTGTTTACGATTAAACCGGTCATATTATATTTAAACGCAAGAACTATAACAACGAGAGAGAAAAATATACTCTATTTCTGTTATTCCACGAAACAATTTATCATACAAATGTCTCACTAATCGCTCAAGACAAATTAAACGTCGCTCCAGTTTCCGAGAACAAGAAACGTGATTAAAACGCCGATATAACACTTAGGTAATGGCACGTGGTCGTTAACGTTTAACGGCTAACCAAATCTATTGAGCCGATGAACATTTGAATGTACGTTAATTTCATACATCGTCCGTTCAAGGTTCCGAAAGTGTAGGTAACTAGATTACGCAAGAGTTTTACCAACGTTTCCTTTCGTTTTTAAGTAACTTGCTCATTTCTTTATTTTATTAAGACGGTCCAAAAAATAACGCAAACAATATATATTTTAATGTAATTTAGCCTCTTGCGCATATGCGAGTGTCCAAACCCATGGTATGCAAAAGAATTCGGCGCTACAGAAGTAGATCCTTAAGCGAAAGCTGGATAGAAGATACCCACTAAAATATTAAAAAAAAAGAACACTTAGCTAAAATAAACTACAAAATAACAAACGAAACCAACTTAAAATTACCTTTTGTTTATTCTCGTATTCATTCCTTTTTAAGTGTCTCTTTTATTAAAATTACTTTTCTGTCACCGAAATAAAAATGAAGTTTTTTTTTTTTACTTTATTGTATTACATTTTTACAGTAGATACCTATTCGGTATTTCTTTTTTTAAATTTGCCCGTTCTATTACAATTATCCTTGAAGCGCTGTAACTGAATTCCCGCCACGTCGCGTAGCGGCAGCTGTTCTAACTCATCTCATGTTTTTGCATGCCTGCATTGCGCTCGAGATAGCATTCCGCCTTGCGACAAGCATTATTCTCCTTCTTATTACCTCCGTTCTATTGAAAATACGAAGATAAGATAATGCGATAACTGTTATGAACGTGCCCGTACACAAACAAGACTTTATAGCGAGTACTTGTATGCTAAGTAGCATTAACTCTTGAACACAAAAGGTCGCTCTGCTGAATTCGCTATGCGTGTACTTAGAGACGCATTATCGCCTAAGTCGAGTCTACATTACTGTATTTAAGTCTAAAACTAAGTACCTCCATACTACGCCGCACTTCTGCTGAGTGGCATACACGTGTATGGCGTTTAACTTCGTGTGTATCAGTTAAAAAAGTATTGATTTTTAGTTTTCTTGTACAGAAAAAGCAGATAAAATCAAACCCCTTTTTCATTTCAGCCGTATTTAAGTCGACATTAGTAATAAGTGTGTAAATCTCATGATACGTTAATTTACAAACATTTTGCTTTATTAAATTTACGCAATCTGAAAAATATGGCGACGGATGATCTAAGTGTTTATTACAAATTATAGGCTCTTAAAAAAATACACCCACTCATTTCCAAGTTAGATAAATGAATAAACGAGAAAGCGCTTTGTGATTAAACACATGTATGTACATACATGATGTATGAGCCGTGCACGAAAACAAAAGGATACACGTGGTTTTATGAAAAAAAATACCTATAAACTTGGATCTTTTCATCTTTTGCGTTTTACCCTTCACCCTTTATCTGAATTCACGACATCAGTTGTTTGAATGTTGTTAAATTTAGAAATGATAACGATTTTATTTGAACTGTCATATAAAAGTTACTGTTTTTTGTGTTGTGTGACATATAAAAATCAGCTTTCTACTGGATGAGTAATGTGTACAAAGCCTAGTAATACAGTAATACGTGAAATCTGCCAACCCGCACTTGGCCAGCGTGGCAGACTATGGCCTTAACCCTGTCAATATGAGAGGAGACCCATATTCCAA
>DWJK01005168.1:0-11357 GCA_018248815.1 Croniades pieria auraria
TTATTCTTGCGCAAATGTTAAAACCAAGCTGAGAATAAGTGAACTTGATTTCTCCAATACGAAATGATTTTAAAGTAAAATGTAAATTCGAACTGGTAACTTTCTTGACCATAAATCTCTTCTTTCCCGGACTTCCTTTTGCACATGTCTTTTTGTTGTTTTTGTGCAAATTTCTAAATCTCATATTCAAAACCAAATGTGGATTATATCCACATTGTTAGATCTTTCCAAAGGAGAATGCAAGCTGGCACATGTGACTTTCTTCCGCGTTGCTTGCAAGTTTGTGGTGGGCGGCTGTACCACCTTAGGGAGTGCTGGCGATGAGCCTTTACATCACAGTTATGATCGGCGAGCCCACGCGCGCCAACAAGGCCGGCCGCTGCGTAGTTGTCGCCATGATTAATCGAGCCCCGACGATCAGTGCCGGACACGCCACCGCCAGCCGCTAGCCTCTCTAACGTAACATTGTGATTTTTTCTACCTGCCCAATTTATGTAAGTGGAACTTGGAAAAAAAATTTGATCTCATTCCTTCCTATTTGCATTTTTTTGTTTTATAACACACATAGCCGTTCCGTTTTGAAGTGCGTTTTGTTTGTTTTTTATTTATTTTATTTTATCAACACTAGACTTTACGACATAGAGTCACCAAACTGGTATTTTTTTAACTGTCCTTATTAGTGAATCGTGTTATAAAATATGCTTTATGATGTTAGGTATCAAAATAAAACTGCATATATCTTGCTTGGAGATGTTAATATTTGATGTTTAAGGCTTCCACAACGTCGCTATTATGGTTATAAATATTCAATGTCCCTTGTTGTTCTCTTTAGATATAATTTTTCACAATATGTTCCTAATTATAAGTAACATCGACAGCACTGTGTTCTCAATCTGTTCATAACTGTTCTACTTTATGTCCATATAAATTGAAATTCATAAACTCTATGATATTTTTCTGTCCAACAATTTGTTAATATTTCAAAAGCTTTGAGTACATGGATTTACTCATATTAACAATAAAAGTGTCCGCGCATTCAATACCGGCGATGGAATCATGCAACGCCTTGTTACGTCGCAGATGTCGATTGTGTTCATTAACGATCGTAGCAGCTATTCTGAAATTTCGTTGTGTTTTGCATACCTCAGCACCGCATATGATCATGATTATGTCATCCTCGGCTTGTATCATATCTGATTTTATAAACAGGCCTCCCTCAGTGTCGCGAACATGTTATCTTGTTCAATTTGCTCTCATCGTATATTGTACTCGTGTCGCTCTCGTTCTACATTCTCGTGTAATGCGTACCCGTCTTTGTGAGCATGTAGATGTATTTTTTTGTTATTTTCTGTATTAGTGTCCGCTTTACGTGTATTTATTTTTGTTGTCGTAGACGGCAGTTCCTCGGACACACTGAAAAAGCTGAGCGACGACTCGTCAAGAAAACATTTATCAGGTAAGTTTCATCTTTTACGTTGGCTGAAGAGTGATATGGAATATTGTTGGCCATACTTTGCATGTTATATTTATAGTTCGTGCGCGCATGAGTGTGCTTTTACATCGCCCGTATTTCCACCCGACCATTCCGGCACTGCATTTGTACTTGTATATACATGTATCCAATAATCGATTTTCACATTTTCACCCCGCCCGTATCATGCTTCTGCACGTGGAGCAGATTTGATAGAAGCCGAAGAAGACGAGGTGAGCAACAGCCTGCCGGACAGACGCCGGTCGTTTCGCAAGGCATCTAGTAAGTCATGCACAAACCACGATACGCACGTCATGTAAATACCAAGCTGTAAGTGAAATCTAAGTAAAAGTACGATTTAGAGGTGACAATAATACCTTGCAAAAATATTAGTATTACTTGAGATTTAAATATCTCTTGTAGCTTTAGACAGTTTGCGCATACTGGTGACGGAATGCTTACTAGATTCGTGTCGTAACAACGTCGCATGCCGCGAACATGGTGATGGAATGAAAAGCATTTGCATACTAAACTAGCCACTACTTTATCTACTCGTGGATTAAAATGGTATATTAAAGTTAAATGCAGTAACAATCGATACACATAACATAAAACAATCAGTGACAATAAATCAAATAGCCATCCAGCATGATGCTGAATGTTGGTATCTGACCAAAGGAATGCATTTAATGATCTAAAAGACTAATGAATATATGATTAATTGTTACAAAGGAAATCGTAAACCTCAACTAACCAGTTTAACAGAAATGTTTTATTATGCGAAAGATTATTTATGTAAATATCAATCATTTTTGAACGCTTTTGTTCATCCGATGAGAGGACGCGACCCACGCGTATCGGGTCCCATTCAAACTTCTGTTGGCAATTAGTATTATTGTCTCGAGAACATCATAATCACTACTTATTAATTGATTGTCATATCCGTTAACAAAGTCAATAAGTATTTCCCTTCCCTTCTTTCAAGTTGCGAAAATGACATCATATAATTTACATTAAAACGAACACTTGCTGAAGCTCAAATGTTCAAAACATCAAACAAGTCAACACGCATGCGTGTGTGCGCCGGTTAGTGCAATGCAAGTAGTGGCTAATCCATGTGTGTGTGTCAATGTGTGTGTGGCAGTCGGCAGTACGTTGAGCGGCATCTCTATGGAGGCGCTTTGGGAGAAGCACGCGCGCCGCCTCAGCGAGGCCGGCCTGAGACGGTCTTCAGGTAAGGCATGATGTGCACCGTGAGAGTACCCTAAACGATTCCACGACAAAATGACCAAACTACCTTATATCCAATACTGATTACATCAGCGAATCGCTGCTTTAAGGCAGGAATTATGGAAATCACAAGTTGTTATGTTCTCCGATTTGATAGGCAGTAAAAATTTTATACGTGTCGTTTCATGATACAGCTATCAATCGTGTTAATAAAACATTCAACCGACTGATTGGCGTCGCAAATACAATATATGTAATCGGGAAGCGCGGTCGTGATTGTCGTGGAATTCTTGTGCAAAAACGTTCCGTGTTTCACTGTTATCGTGATTGCTTGCAATTCATGCATCCTGTATGTTGCCTCACATATCAGCTTTAGAGCTATTTGTATTGTCATATGTTTGTTTAGCTGTCGTTGGTGTTCATGCTGTTTTGTGCTTGACTCCTGAGGTGGTAGCAATGCACTTTACATTTTCACTTGAAACTGTCCCGATATTTATCGTCGCTTTGGTAAAGTCAAATGCAGTTTGTTCCTTTGTTACCGAAGCGAAAGTTCATGTGTTTCTACTGTAACGTAACAATATGCAAACCGGAATGCAAATGGCCTCTTGATGGCCAATGCACTTGCATACGACCGTATTCAAGTCTCGCACATCGTGAAATATGTGTCAAGAATAGGAATAGAGATTAGAACGAGCATATCCATATTCAATAGACAGTAAATTCGTCCTTCTATGGAATGTCACTTTCTTCAGACGTTTTCTCTTACATGTAACATCGTTGTATATTATTATTATTAATCATTTGTACTGTTTTACAGATCACAGTGTTGTGTTGACGGAAGATACGGATAGCTTTATTATCGGTGAACGTGTTTGGGTGGGAGGCACAAAGCCCGGACAGATAGCTTACATCGGAGAAACACAATTCGCTCCTGGCGAATGGGCGGGCATTGTTCTCGATGAACCTATTGGTAATCAATCGTATCACAAACAATACATTACGTAAATACTGTACTCCTGCAGTAAGTACAAGAGGAAAAATACTATGGTTATTTCCAGGTAAAAATGATGGTTCAGTGGCGGGGGTGCGGTATTTCCAATGCCCGGAAAAGCGAGGCGTGTTTTCTCGACTAACGCGATTGACCCGTGAACCTCTTATCTCCCACGCCCCTCACGATGCCTCGCCAGTGTCGGACGCTGGTAGCGTGTTCGAACGGCCACCCTCCGGCAGTGCCAGACCAAGGCGTACTCTTTCTCCAAACGGTAGCGTTCGCAGCATTGTCAGCAGTAAGATGAGTAAGTGTTTGAATTACACAGAAAATGACATTTGGACTTGGATAAACGTAATAGAAAAATAAAAAACCAAGGATTTATTACATTTTGTTGAACATTTTAGATGCTTCTATTTCAACAACCACCAACGGTGAACTCCGAATGGGTGACCGTGTCATTGTTTCGAGTAGCCGGGGCAGTAAGGCGGGCACGCTGCGTTACGTCGGTGTCACAGAATTTGCATCCGGTGTTTGGGCTGGCGTAGAACTCGACGATCCACTTGGGAAAAATGATGGCTCCGTAGATGGGAAGAGGTATAACGTCTGCTCTTATCTTTGGTCCGACGTCCAGCTGTAATACAAACGATAGCGTTGAGTATGAGGAATACTCATGCCTGGGTAACGTTACCTCTGAGAAGTTGCTCTTTTCTGTTTTTGAAGTTAATGAGAAAGTGTTAAAAACTTTCAGATATTTCGAGTGCGCTCCTCGCTTTGGCCTGTTCGCCCCAATCTCGAAGGTGTCCCGCTCTCCATCGAACCGCAAGCCGGGAGCGTGTGCGATCCACAGCAACGGACGCGCGACACCGCTCCGGCGTTCAAATTCGCGCGAATCACTGACGTCCTTGGGCACATCGATCGCATCGTCCCGCGTGGGGGTGAGACTCGGGGTGACGTCGCTGGGTGCTCAGGTAGGCTAGCCCCGCGCGCGCTCGGCCGAGCCCCGTCCACTGCGATCTCCACCACCCGTGCGACCGCACCGCAGCGCGCCCAGCCTGCTAGACAAAACTTTACTCGTCAAACATGTCGAGTACGACCGCTGCGCCATCATCGCTCTGCCGCCACCGAAGGTCTACTACGATATAATATTTAGAAACGCGAAAAAGGACGCAATGATTCCTTGTCAATTAAACGAGAAGCTTCCGAAATCTTGGAGGTGTTCGGAAAGTGTCCTGAGTTTTGATACGCGGTCGGAGCGATCGCGGCGCAGCGTGTCGAGCGGCAGCAGCGGGACGGTGTCCCGGCCGCGGTCGGTCGGCAGCGAGGTGGTGCGCTGGGGGGGCCGGCCGGGAGCCGTGACGAGGGCCAGCCGGGGCCCAGCTACGGACATGTTTGTGGATTTACCGCCGTCGCGCACTCACTTCTCGGGCTTCGGGAAAAGCTACCATTTCTCTTGCGTGTCGCCCTTTCAGTTCACTTACCCATATGTTGTATACATTTGAGCGCCACAGTTCCTATTTACGACACATGCCATCGGTTTCCTTTCGATCGCCTTTTAGTATATCTACTACATATTTTTCTGGCTATATAATAAAAGTCCATTTCAAACGTTCCTGCACTGTCCACTGAAATTAGATGAACGTGGTAACGCGTTCAGTTTAGAAAGTAAGGAGTCCGTTAGAAGGCTGTGATATTGTTGTCGAGCTCGCACTTGACTAAATTGCATTTGAATGATATACATACATAGTTGCACCACATTATAGTCGTTGTACAATATACATAAATTTCATATGAATTTTTATAATGTTATCAATCCGATTAATCGCAAGATATTTTATAAATACACTTATTGTCCTGTTCTCGCTGAAATTTACTATTTATCTATACTTATATATAATAATTACAGCAAACATATACAATTTAATACAAATAGATAACATTAAGACAGAGCTACACGCAAAAGTAATGGTAGGGTAAGTGTAGTGTTCGCTTCTCGTTGCATGAGCAGTTTTAAAAGTTTTTGTTTGGTCTGTAGCTGGCACCCTTTGGTTTGGCCCTTGTGTTAATTTATTTATTTTTTATTTTAATGAATTTTAGTTCTCGATTTTACGTTTCATTCATTCAATTACTTCGCTTAACAGTTCCTTAACATGCATTTAAGTAGATAGACACATGTGCGTATGTTAAAATATTGTGGAGCTACCCTCCCTGCAAAATTGTCATATTAATGCTCTATTTAAATTTTTTTTTTCATACGCACAAGGTATACTTTTCATTTCAGCTTAGGAAGCTCGTGATTTAATTTCAGTATCTCGAAATCTCCATTAGACTGCAATAGTCGTATATTTCATGCCTATTTTAAGTTGTGACTGTGATATTATTTTTAAGCTCACTCTCCGATTACGTTTTTATTTATTTATTATTATTATTATTGCTTTTAATATAATCTCAACTACATGAAGGTGGATAGTAAATACCATTTACAACTTTTTAGTTTTTATTATTTAATAAATACGTTTGCCAAAGATAATCGAATAATTATAATATAGTAATAATACCTGCCTCGTTGGTCGAGTGGTTGCAAACGCGACTGCCGATCGAGAGGTCCTAGATTCAAATCCCGGGTCGGGTACTATTAGATTTTTTTAATTTAGAATTTCTAGTAGCGACTCGAAATCTGGAGTATGGCAATAGGCTTATCACCTATTACATGGGACTCAAACGTAACTGGTGGATCGTGAAAGTGTACTGCACTCCTCTGCCTACCCCTTCGGAGATTACAAGCGTGATGTTACGTTTTTTTATAGTAATAATAGTATTTTTTTTTATTTACTTTTATCGAACTTTGGTCATGGAAACGAATAGAATTGTGTGTCTGTGAATCATTAGGGACAATTTCATCATTCACTCAGCTCATTCAATATTTTTCATACAGGCACCAACTTAGTGATAGAGCAACAATGACTGCTGAATGTAGGTCTATTCTTATTCACTCGTTCACTCGACTGATTTTATATTAAGTCGCAGTGCATGGCAGTGTTTTATTTTTAAATCATAATTTGCATTACTCAAGTAACTACCGCACGGTGTACTAAAAACGCTGATAGAATTACTTTATTTTCGATTGTAGTCGTGTCTAACATATGTTGAATGTGAATCTTCTCCCACCGTGATGCCTTCAGCATTATTTGGGCTCATCTTAGCGGCGTTACGACTTGCGATACGATTTACTTGTGCATTTGTATTCATAAACGGCCCGTCCATGTTGTATTCATTTCATTCAATCGATGTTACATCAATTTTTTTCTCGAATTAATTTCAATTAGTAATCGGTATGCGAGACGTGTTCGACTCAAGTCGCACAGTTTTTCCCTTTGATATTATTCACCTTGCTTTATAGAATATTAATTAATTAGTTCCAATGTGATCACTTTTATTATCATTTATAAGCACTTTTACGTTCCAAATAGATTGCTTTTTTTCACTTTGCATATTTGATCTGTTCTATCAATATTCGCTCACACTGACCATAGGAGCGCTTGAAAGCACAGTTATCAAATACCGCAGCCATATTGCCATAGCAGTAGCAGTTGTCAATTGCAGCGGCCGTAATCGCAAGCCGTATCGCCTTAGCACTGGTAGTTGTCAAATGCCGCAGCAGTAGTTGCGAGCCGCATCGCCGTAGCAGTAGTAGCATTAATTAGTACACCGAGCGGTGGGAATTGAGTGCGTGAGTTAACTCGTGTTGTGTTCCCCCATGTGTGCTCCCTGCACTGTCACTAACGGCTCCGCAGCGCGTGGGCGGTCCGCGAGCCTCTTCCACCCCGGTCTCGGCGAAGAATGCCCTCCAGGTACAGTATCCCACTATTGCCGCGAGGTAAATCAATTTCACGGGTAGCGCCGGAGTTCGTGGGCCACGCATCAAAAATTTTGACTAATTTCAGGGAATGTGTAAACAAAGTGTCATTAAATTGCGTTCTTTCCAAACAAACGAACTTTTTACTAATAAAAAATCTTCAAATGGTATTTATCGGTACAAAAATGTACAGCACCTCACAAATGTTGCACTTCATTAATGCAAATGAATTCGCTCCTATGTATGTAGATTCACTCGCATAAATGAAAAGAAAATACCCACTGTCATTACATCACCAATGACGTATTCGCCACCCACGCGAAAAATTTAATTTTATATTCGAACACCTGTTATGATACTCGTATTGCACATTCCTCGAGGTGAAGCCTTAAGACATTACAGGGTGTAATGAAATCTGGTTTCTTTTAAGTAACTACACCCTGTAATGGACGTGTTTGAGGCTCGGCACACGCTCGGACGGAAACGTGATCTTGATTGCCATGGGAATATATGGGGCTTCCGTTTTATTATTAATCGCATTTGATATGCAAATTGTTTGAAGTTATGTATAACAATCATCAGATGATTTTAACGTTTTTAATGATTATGTGTCGACTGTTGTTATTAATGACGAAATTTTTAACAACCTCCCAATTTAATCTTATTATAAGATTGACTTGAGACTTTGTATTGCATCTATTAATTTATGTTAGTGTAGGGACAATAATATATACCGCGCACACTATAGTACAAAGAGTTCATGTTCCAACAATACACCCGCTACTTGATAACAATCTCAATAAACATTAGACATCGTTAGTAACAAAGTATTTAATTAGCTTATTGCAGAGGCAAAACTGTGATATCGTTCGGCTTTTTATAACTTTCCAATTGTTCCATTTTTGAATTAGGCTTATATTCGATTTTTATTGTTACGGTGCAATTTATTTATTATCGTGTTTATAAATTGATGTATTTTGTTTATTTGTGTATTTTTTTTATATTTAATTACTAACAAATACCCAGTGCCTGTAAGGATTGATGATATTCATTATTTTAAGTATTAACTCCGACGCGATCATTCCTTAATGTTAGATTCTAATTTATCTAATCGTACTTTTGAATTACTTAATATATACATTTAGTTGTATACTTACTGCTCTTAGAGTGACATAGGCTTAGGTTATTAAAACTATTGTTAAAAATGACTAAGTACATATGAATAATTGATTTTTTTTTTCAATTAATGAACATGTAAAGGTGTGTTTTATTGACTATTGTAACTTATAATATTGTAAGTACTACCCTTTACCCCTTGTAAGTGTATTGTAAAGTGTCAATAAAATGAATTATACACAACTAACAGGTTTTGTTTTATTGCACTAATACTGCTGTAAGATCGCTTGTGATGTGATGGCATGCCGGATTGTGCACAGGGTTCTCTAGAGAAAAAGGTAACGACACGATGGACTTTGGTCAGTAATACAAATTATGATATAAAAGCTAATTGTTTATATTGTAATTTTATTTCTGTATAATTAAAAAATCCGTAGTAATTATCGTATATTAAAATGTAATTACGAATTACGTAATCAAAATTATTCGACGGTATTTTCGCGGGTAGCATGTTTGAATACTTTGAATTCCTCCTGACTTTGACTTTTACAAAGGAAGTTGTCGCTTTGCTTGGAAGTAATACATAATTAACGTTTCATTTCTTTTTCAAGAATTAAAACGATATATATTTCAACAGGTTATTAAAGTCGCCAAATAAATCGATAACTGCCTCTTGTGAAATGTACATACTTCGGGCTGACTTTAGTTATAAACATTCCCTATTAAAGTTTTAGTATATAAAAGGTATGGGTTGAAGGTAAATAGTGTATAATTGTAAATTGTATATATATACAGTTGCTACGTATAAGGTTAGACAATGCTCTAGGTGATGCCTGCCTTTCTAAAGTCCACTAAAACAGAGGGTAGCTTTATAAAGCCATCCATTATTACTACTAAGAGCTTGGATTGTACCTCTATTGCAATGTCCATACAATTAAAATAAACGTAATAGTTTTTAGCGAGTTAATAGAGTGATCCTTCACTTTTGAAAAAGAGACAAACATAGAATATTGCAATACTTTCATAACAGCTAACTGTAATATATAAAAAAATCAATTGTCTTAGGTTTTCCCTAAGAAGAAACGATTCAGAGAAATTGTAGATATGCGATATCAAATTTAATTCAGCAGAGTATATAGCATTGTAGTTTTGGTATTAAAATGAGAAAGGGTATGGTCCGATGTTTTGGGTATGTAGAAAAAATGACAGATGGGAGAATGACAAATTAGATATGAGTATATAGAGCGAATGTTGATGAATGCAGGCACCGAAGGGGACCAAAACTGACGAAATAGGTCAGATACTGATGGAGAAATCAGAAGTATACCAAACCCGCACATGTATGAAAATACTGATGAGTGTAGTTGAAGAACGTCATGTATGTAATGAGTTATTTTGCTTGGTTCACTCTATCTATCCCATAAAATGCTTGGTATGATGTTATAATAATAATAATGTAATTCACCAGCACTCTGGATTTGCAGTTACAAACAATGAATTTTCAAAGTTTTGAGGTGTTAAGAATACTAAATAATAGGAGGAAGTTATAGGAGGCAGCCAGCACCAATCGTAACTGGTGAGATTAATTCTATAGGTGTGGGAATGTACGATTCATTGGTTATAGAACCTCCGATGAAAACAGACGTCCATGATGGCTGACTATCTTTAACGCTCCACTCGACAATCTATAATACGTAGCAGTATATAGAATATTAACAGTATATAGTATATAATTATGTATATATGTAAGTACCTTCTTATATAATACACTTCACTTCACTTCACAATATGATTAAGGCCTTCTTGTTAGATAATACAATTACTCTTTATTATTAATTATATGGATAGATAAATAAATGATAAAAAAAAATTTTTTAAACCGGAACGTATTAATTACAGATTAAAAATAATCTGTAAACTGAAGCAGTAATTCCCGTAATGTTTCCATGCTTAAAGAAAGCTTTATGCACTTATCCCGATTAGATAAGATCGGTCGCTAAACCTTGACAATGCTCTAGAGGATTGTTAAAAACGAATGACCTCCGACACAGTCAATTATTCGTATATCTACAAATCTATTGAATAATTTTGTAAAGAAAACTTTAAAAAACAATCCCCGACTCATCCCTTCCCATATACGGCGAACAACCCATCCGAATGTTAATGAAGTCCCAATTAATAACGACATTGGGTAGGAAAATGAATGCACTTAAATATTACCTGTCAATATTCTTCCTATAGCTTAAGAGGTTTATAAAGAATATTAGAAACCATTTTCACTGTGGTATATTTAAGAAAAAAAAATTCAAAAAATGAGTTCCGTCATCAGCCTCAGTCCACTACTGGACATAGGCCTCCCCCAATTAAAAAAAAATTAGTTATGTCTTTTCATGGAAACTGGCGAGCTCAAAAACGCATTTCAATTGATACAAATGTCCTAAATATCGATAACTTTAAATCTATCGAATAGCAATAGATCGATTGAATGTAAATGGATACCTATTGATCGATGGAATACAAATTATCCTAACAGAATATAAAGGAAAAAGTCGTATGTAAAAATTCAGCAAAAGTTATACATATTTTTTTTTTCCTAATCGAACAAAGATATTATATAAAAGAAATAGAAGAAAGAAAAACATATTTATTTCGCCCAAAAATAGAGACAGATACACAATATAGAATAAAACAGAATA
>DWJK01005169.1:0-11355 GCA_018248815.1 Croniades pieria auraria
GCTTCAAGCACGTGGGCGAGAAGCGCATACATATCACTTACGTGCACATGAAGAAGCCGTGGCCGAAGCGAAGCAGGTGTAAGCGGGAGAGCAAACAGGTGAATGATCACTTACTGTAGGGTAGGTCGTAAATATTCGACATAGCTAGGTAAATACTGGATATATAAGTAGATGGAGCTCAGTGGAGAGGCCTATGTCCAGCAGAGGATGGGAGTACGCTGATTATGATAACGATGATGATAATGATGATGATGATGATGATAATGATAATGAAATGTAGAGGCTTAACTTGTATAACTTTGCATATATCGTCACTCCACCTAGTTGGAAAGCGTCCGACGCTTCGTTTACCGCGGCATGGTCTCCACTCCATAACCTTATATTTGCTGTTCCAGAATACATCACTTGAGGCCAAAGTGTCCCAGTCAAATGCTGATCTAATACACCCACGCTGGCCCGCCTGCGACGACGCCAAGATGGAGGCCAATGACAAAAATCCAATGTAAAGTTATAATCTGTGTTATGAAACGTGAGAGTAATTGTTTTAGGATAAGGTATCTGCAATTCGGTAAACTCTACATACCTCATAAAAGAAATGGCGTGATGGTTGAACAAGTATGAAACAATAGTCGCTATGAGGAAATACAACTTTGGATAAGCAATAATTTCTTAATCTCCATTGTTCTTTGAACTTACTTTTGAACAATGTTTTTAATAAGTAAATCTATGTTTATATTAACTTTGAATAATTTCCCATGCAGCTGCCTGATACCAAACTGAATAGAGCCTGTATTAAAGTAACTAGACATCTAACACATACACATTTCTAAATACATGCTTAGAAAGTTTTACATCCAGGTGAACAAATATTCGTATTCATCACATAATATTTGTCGTGGGAGGGAATTGAATCCAGAAAGCCCGTATTAGCAGTCAGCCTCACTAACCACTGCACCACAGGTCAATTTCTTAAATGACTCTACCTTACAGTTAATTAGCAAATTTTTTATGCATATTTCCATTAACTTAGTTAAAGCCTGTGATGGTCCAGTGATTTAGAATTCAGGCATTGAATGCAGGGTCCAAGATTCAAATCCTGGCATGTATCTCTGAATTAACTATGTTGTGTTTTAATATTAAGTATTTTCACTGAAGAAAGACGTGAGGCAACCGGCACACCTTCGAGTTCCATATAATGTTCTCTAATGTATGTGAAGTTTATCTACCCTCACTTGGTCATTATATTAGCAGAATATAGTCTTAACCCTTCTCATTCTGAGCGATAACCCGTATCTATGGAACCCTCATGATGATAATTGGTTTACTGCTAAACAAGCTTAAAATAATTACACACAAGACTGTAAGCAAAAATGTATTTCTTAAAATGTCTGACATATGTTTATATATTGCTGATATGTGCAATACAATAAATGAAAGAATAAATAAAGAAAACTAGTTTTTTTATTTTATCTCAACTACCAATATAATTATATTACATCCCATACATCATTTTAGGCTAGATAGTGACATATAAACAATAAATTCCAAGTCAGTATCTGGTTATACAGTAAAAGCTCCTTATTCGCGGGGGAAACGTTCCATAAATATGCCGCGAATATGGAATGGTAAATATTATAGAATTAGGGGATACGTTCTAAGGTTCTAAAAAAAGCACTATGTATGTTAAAATAAAGTGAATCTGTTAAATTAGCAACTAAACTCAATCTTTATTGTCAGTTTTAGGCAAATGTTTAAAGAATTTAGTAATGTTTTCTTGCTTCGTCACTTTTACAAGATGTTTATATTGAGATTGATATTCAGACTTAGCAATAAAAAAAATCCTTTAAAAATAAGGCACCTTTCCCTAGGTGGATCAATTTTCATAAAATAAGCACTGAGTTCATTAGCTATTCTTAAGCCTACACTTAAGTTTGTAAATTCAGGGTCATGTTGCTCGTTGAAGCCTCTTATTCAGCCGCGAAATTGTGGCAGCGACATTTGATAATTACCTTTAGACTAGTAATAGTAAGGTTTGTTTTAGTTTGATATTAGTCCATTCGTTTACATTCTTAATAAAAACCGCCTCGGCACGTGCCCGCTTAGTAACTCAAATACGCGTTAGTAAATGACACCGAATCCTTTTGTGTTTACCAATTTCATCTGGGATTAAGAGATTTTTAGCCGCGAATACAGGAACTGGGTTGCACTTATTTCACCCGCGAATATTGAAAACGCGAATAAGGAAACCGTGAATAAGGAGTTTTTACTGTACGTCATATAATAAGGTTCCTTCCTAGCCTACTTCTGTGAGTAATAGACATGTTTAGTTAAACATATATGTAGATATCTTGTTTTTAATGTTTATAATTAATAATTGTACTCATAACTTATTTCTAATTTGAAATTTCCAATAGTAACAAGGAGTCTGGATTTGTGCCCATTGTATTGGAATAGGCTCACCCCCTATTCCACGACATGTATAACATTGCTGATTAAAACGTGGGATTGTACTACACTCCCTGCTCAGACCTTTGCGGAAACAGGCTTGGTGCTCCCTTGTGATTATAATAAATTAATTCACCTGCAGACCAGGAACCGAACTCGCTAACGGTGGCTAATGCGTTAGATGGATAACATTAACAGCATCATCTCTGAGTGGGTTGCGTTCAGTTTCAAACATTCATGAAACCATTCAGCAGTTTAACAGTAAAAGGTTTATGGTGTCAAATAAAAACAAAATTATTTGCCAATTTTTATTCAGAACACACGATGGTTTTATATCACCTTCCTTTACAAATGGCATTTCTTTTTGAGCATAATTATGGTACTGCAATTAAAATGCAACAAACGATTACTCATTACACTTTATTCATAGAATAATATTCCCGTAAGAAAATATAGCTATGGAAGCGTGTGCGAGATTGAGACACGGTGACTCCGCCGGCGGGCGGCGCTAGTGTCGGCGGGCGGCGCTAGTGTCGCCGGGCGGCGCTAGTGTCGCTCGGCGGCGCGACGCTTGCGGCGGGGCGGCGCGCAGCAGAGGCCGGCGTGCGCCTGCGCGGCGAGCAGCATGCCGAGCTGCGCCTGCGCCTGCACACCCGCACGCTTATTCACTGCCGCAGTCTCGGTACAATACTAACTTCGTAGCTATGCTTGACCTTCCTACTCTACCTTTCGCCCTTGCTAGTGAAGTCTTTTCATCACCTAGAGGCCTTTCTTGGATACTCTCATACGATATTAGGATACGATGAAAAATAAACCCGACTGTAGCAGCGAGTTCTCCTAGTACCTTGTGAAGCCGTGCTCACCTCCTCGAACATCTCCTTGGCCATCGTGTACACGCTGTGCTCGCTGCTGTTGTACATGAGCGCGTTGGATAGCATCAGTAGTATGTCACGCTGGAACTCTGCCGTGGTCCTGCAACATGCATGTGTTACTTATATTACAGTACATCGGGACAATCCACACGCAACTAACCGATCTCATCCTGTTTACAAAGCCTATGCTATAGCAACCGAGCAACTTCCTTTTTTCAAGTGGTTTACTCATAAGCGAGAACTGTTAGTTCGTTTCATACATGTCTGCTCGCTCGTTCTAGGGGCATCTTTCAAGTCGTCCGATTCTGAGTGAGTTGCACAAATTTGTGTAGACTCAATTTATTCGCTTCCTTAAATATCATCTGGATTCCATCGACCTCAGTAGTTCCCAGCAGTCCCGTAGCCTTACATTCACCAGGAGCCTGACCTGACGAGGCCGGCGTCGATGTTGCGGCGGATGGTGGACAGGTCCATGGGGCGGCGCACGGCGGCGCTGTAGCCGGGCGCCTCGTCGTCGCTGATGGGGCGCAGGAACAGCGACGCGTACTTGTGCGCGCACAGCCTGCTCACGGTACGGCTCAATATTAACTGCGTTATATCACTCCTCTGCTGGGATAAGGATGCATTTCTATACAATATACATGTCGCCTCTTTACAAGAGCAGCGTGATATCTCATCAAAAGCGTTTTTTTTTTATTTGATATTCAAAACCGTGATGTGGACTTTTATTTTCTACAAAAATGCGGCATTTTTAAAGTGAATATTCGAGGATTTATGAAAGAGACGACACAGCCGTGGCAAATGGCGTTATCACGTTGTCTCTTTAGGTGTGGCGCTTGATTTCGACAACGCGACGCGTCAGTTTGACCCGCACGCGCGACTAGTGAAGTGCTCCCGCTTTTCACAAAAAACGTGGCACCACGAGTATACCACGTTTTTAGTGCAAAGGTATGTTTCTTGTTGTTATTTACTTTAACTATAATAATGTGATATAGTTATTTAACTCGTTTTTATTGTAAAACTCGTGAGTATTGAGAATGAGATAATTAATATTATCACATTATTAATGAAAAAGTTACAAGTTTTCTTTGTAATATCTTTGATTGTTACCATGTCGTTGATGAATCTTTTTCAAATACTATGGGTTATTTTATTTTACATCATTATTTTTAAAAACCTTTTAGTTTGGGTTTATATTATGCTAAAATGTTACATTATACATGCTAAAATAAAGTAACTTTTAAGAATTTGTTTTTCAGATAGCATCGCGATCTAGGATGTTAGTTCAATTAGCTACAGGTGTTAAAAATAATTCAAGTGTACAACTAAGTGATTCAAACTCTCAGATAGATATTTTAACACAAGACGAGAATGAAAATGCTAAAAGCTCGACCAATACATTGCAGACATCAACAGAAGGTATTTTTTTGACTTGTACTGGTATATTTTTTTCTAGTCATGTTCCTATAACTTCATTTTTTTCAATCCTCTTTGTAGACAAAGACATCGCTGTATTCCATAATTCCATTCGACCACGTATTAATTCGACTAGTAGCAGCAGTTCCTCTAGTTCAAGCAGTTCTTCGAGTTCTAGCAGTTCTTCAAGGAGTGGTCCATCTATGTATCAAGGTAAACTTACCTAGTTTAAACTAACTAGTTTAAATGCACAGTGTAGGGGTGTGGTATTGGTTTGATTAGGCTACGAAAAAGGCTACGGAACTTCTTTTAATTATATTAATAGACAAAAAGCTGTATAATTGCTTATTTTCAATTTAGAAACTGTTAAAAAAATAATGTGTTTGTTTTTGTTAACCTCAATTTTATAATACAAGTAGCTGCCCCTCGTATTTTTTCCCTTTAATTTTGTGAGAATAATGGGATATAAATTATTTACGCCTAACATCTAAACTTCTACACTTCAAGAAATTGATTGTATTTATAACATTTCAGACAGCGACGACTCAGAAAAGAATCCTAATTATGAAGCCCAACCAACAAAACGTGCTGAGTATTCTTCTGATACTGACGTGGAACAAAATGTCACTACCAAGTGTAATAACATTTCGGATGATCAAAATTTCGTAACAATATCTAATATGGTTTCAATAAACACCGGAAACTACGAGGAACCACTTTCGTCTACAAACGAACATGCTATGGTATTCCATGATCTCAGTGTGATAGAGAACAGTGAATCTTCTGTGATTGAAAACGTAAGTAACAGAAATGCTGTATGCGAGCTTTATGTTAATGAAATGTGCTTCGATGATTTTTTTGATTGGAAAAGTATATGCACTCAAATGAACTTTGCAATAATGAAAGATGAAGACAACAATACTGTGAAACTGGCTGGACTGAAAATGATAAAAGTTCAAAGCTCTGATCCCGATGCCATATTTTTCAAAGAATCATACACTGACGAATTATTCAAGAAAGCTATAGTGGTGAAAAAAAAGAGAAACCATAATAGCCACAGCATTAATTTAGATTTACAAAAAGCCTATCTTCAAAAACCTGGACTAGCAGAGAGAAAAAAGCTGATCTCATGGATTTGGTCAATAAAAACCTCATTCCTAGATACCACAAGCCATTTTACGAATCGTTGTAATAAGACTGATTAAGTACACAGAATTTTTGAATTGTATTTTTTAGAAATATTTAATCGCTACATTTAAAATGATAGTGTTTTATTAGTATTAAGAGAATTTGTGATTCTATGTTTATGAAGAGTGATAGCAATGTTCCTATTTTGAATTTCTAATAAGTACTATAAAACTCGGTGCCATAATTGTGTTAGAAGACGTTAATTACTATTAGATAACTTTAAGTACAGTTAACTTTTTGATTTTTTTCATTTGTATGAAAGTAAATTTTTAGTTACCTTATTATTTTAATTACGAAAGCGAATTATTTAAGCGAGTACTTAGTACTATGTGATTGATTGATCTCTTGTTGATTATTGTGCCTTAAACTAAGTCATGGTGTAAGTAAACCATTATTTCGTAAATTTGTATTTTTTAAAATAAAATGTCTTTATTTTGACAGTGTGTTTTATTTAACTTATCACACAGCCTTACATCTAAATTTAACATCTTCAATGTGATATATCAATATGTTACAAGCATTTTGTCACATATTTTCATTAAAAACGTGACATGTGTTTACGTGTTTTTTTAAATCAGTTTTTTTACTTATTTCATATTGAACTGGCTTTTTTTTTGCTCATTTTCAGAAAGCACATTAATTACCGCAACAATTTAATTGTTTAGCGACAGTAAAATGATCTATATTTTAGAATTTATCGACGCTTAAATGTTTGAAATTGGTCTCCTGTAAAGTTGTGGTTTAAAAAATATCACCTTATTCTTGTAAAGAGGCGATATCATCAGAGTTATTGGAAAGATTAATAACTGAGAAAGTAATGTGGGAGCGAAGATAGATAGCGACGCCACCACTTCCCCGATTTTCGCGGTCGTTGCGGATCAAGTGGAAACCTGGTAAAGAGTAAGAAATAGATGGTATGCACGGTTTTAACTAAGATCCTGACACAAGTATAGCATGGACATGCTTGCTATCAAAGGTGGTTAATAATTCAGGGTAATGAGCCGGAATACTTTGAGCATTTAGATGAACGACATTAAAATTCTTAGAAGAATTGGCAAAATAAGAATCAAGCGCCACACTTACAGGAGGAATGCTTTCGTAGCTACTACTACTTAATCCATCCATTAATCAGCATCTGATTTACAGGAAGGTGATCTGGAGTAGTTACCGATATCTGTCATAAGCTTAATGTATGTATGTATATATGTATTGTTATAATCAGGTAGATATATGCTAATTACTAACACAATATAATTTACAAATCAAATACAAGATTCATTTCAGCTGCCCACCAGCATTAACAAACAGAAACAAAACAACAAAAAAAGAAAAAAAAGAAAATAAAACAGTTAACATACAAGAACACTATTTATATATAATACATAATGCATTATACACTATCTATATCTATATATATAATGTATTATACACTACCAATATCTATATATGTATACAATGTGTTATACACTATATGTATATTATACATAACCAAAGCTATTGAGTATTGTATTACCAACTCTAAGGAAACTATACCTTTTCTGTAAAAGAAACTGAGGTCAATAAACGCCTCCCAAATATATGATAGTGCATACTCAGGATGACATTTCTTATAGTTACATGATATGGGTATAAGTGTAACACAAATATAATCAGTTTGTAGATAGACACAGTTTCAATGAAAAATGAGACGTATGAGAAAGTCTTTTTTACTCGCTGCCCGCTACCTGTGTAATTGAAAACAACCAAGTTCCTTGCACAGTTGTGTCACTTGCTAGATGATAAGTAATAAGAGTTTTGTACAGATAACAAAATCATAATTTTATACACTAAGGTAATAATAGTCATTCATATTTGACTTTTAAAGTCACTCCCTGGCATTAAGGTAGTATCGCAGTCTATTTGAAAAGCATGTTTAGGCTAAAAGATATGAATTCCTTTGTCTTTAAGAAATAAAACTAAATAATAAGCTGTAAAAATAGAAGGTTAAAAATAAAAACAAGTATGAAATATAACTCAGATAAAGAAATTATAGTAATAATAACACTTAGATATAGGTTTTTAAGAACTATGTATGTTTACAATAATTACACTTGAAGTTATGAAGTAGTAGTACAATACAAATGCTAATGAAATAACTCAATGTCACAGCTGGGAACCTAATCAAGAGGGAAGTGTCGACTATTGTATAGGTAATCATTGATTACAGTATAGAATGTAAACAAATCTACTTTTTAGTTACTCTCTTCGGATTATGTTCTTTTCAACCGATTGACCTGTACGGAGTTTTCACTTGCCAGACCACTCAGTACGACAAGTACGGATGGACCTAGTGCCGGCGGACTCACGACCCCAAATAATACTTTGTGCGAACAATAATAACTTTGTCATTAAGACAGCCTGTGGATTATATCTAGCTGTAGTGCATCCAGCGATGGTGTATACAGCTCTAATGTATTGTGCTTCGTTGGTCGATCGGGAGGTTCTGGGTTCAAATCCCGTTTCGGGTACTATTGGATTTTTTAAATTTATAATTTCTAGTAGTGACTCGGAGTCTGGGTCTGTGCCCGATGTATGGAAATAAGCTCACCACCTGTTCCATGGAACTTAAACGTAACTGGTGAAACGTTGGAGTGTACTACACTCTTCTGCGTTCCCCTTCGGGAAGTACAGGCGTAATGTTACGTAGGTGTTCTGTAGAACGTATTGTGTTTGAAAAAGCTTGTCGATGAAGGTCAATGACCTATCCTCGGGAACACAAAACGGGTACCCGACTTGCCATAGCCGAACGCTGCCGCGCGTGCAGTTAGTAATCGGCAGTCATTCCGCAATATTAAAAACATTGGTCCCAGGCAGTCAATCAATTCTTCTGAGAAATACCGATAGTTCACTTTGGCTGTGATCAATTTTGTTCAGCATTTCTGTGAAAAGTAGAATCTTCAATGAGACTACAAGAGTATGTCTATATCCAGAAGTGAGCTGACAAATTATGTATATTACGGTTTGCGATTACTGGAGTATTTGTATCGATGGTCGATTACATAATTTTCGTTATTGGAATATTTAATCAAATGATAAGTACATCAGAACTAAAAGAGCAGACTCCAGAGACAGACAGGTGCTAATAAAGTCAGCAAGTTAGAAGAACTACATAACCCTGTAAATAGGAGTTTCCGCGGACCTGTCGCCGTACGCTTGGAATCGCGATAGCAATATAAATACAATAATCATACCAAAACAATAATTTCTCGAAACTAAATTAGATATTCACATATTATATTTACAAATATTTACAGAAAATATTTATAAAAAGTTGAACTTTAAGTTCTTAAGTTAAGTTTAAGTTCAATGACTTACTATTTGAGGATATTCGTTTCTTTATACTCATGAATTTTGATGTTTTTTCATCATTTTCACACGGCCGTGAACACCGTCGCGCTCTCCACATCCGTGCTCTGCTTGAGTTCTATGTTTGTTATAATGTCTTCATTTCTCTTTCGTGTTAACCCTAGGTAACTAAACTATATTTGTAGATACATAGTAACTAAACTTTCGTCAGGCAGACGACGCAATAAAAACGTGAAAATTATCAAAAGTGTTTATTAAAAATAGAAAATGGTTACATGGCACTTACCTTTGGTTTAATGGGAACCGATATGAAAGACATTTAACACTATATTATTATTCGGCACAGTTACTACGTACGTCAATATTATGCGATCTACAAATGGCATTTTTGCATTTCATGCATCGATGTTTTGTCATCCTACGAGCCTTTGATGAACATAGATAACATATTTTCTGCACATTGATCACAGAATGAACAGGAGTTTCAGGTTCTGTAGATTCACCAAGAATGTCTTTTATCATGACCTTGATATCACGTCTCAAAGTCACCGTTTAAAATCGTTTCCGTAGCCAAGGCTCCATCAGTTGGTCTCCCATCTTCATGACAAAATCGCGTCGTAGTGTCGGCTTCTTTTTATATCTCAAGTTGTTAGAGACGTAAATAGCATAAGCATTGATACTACACAGATTTAACATTTGATAAAAAATGCTTAATGGCCATCTGTTAGTTTTCCGGTTAACGCACATATTCGAGCTCATTTGGTCAACCGTGTCTATGGCACCCTTTGTACCGTTATAAAAATGAATAACTTCCGGTTTTCCTGTAGTTTCTTGAATATTTGGTTGATTATGAATTGTTGACAACAAAAAAACCACTTTGTTAGACTTAGCTTTGTATGAAACTAATGTTTTATCGCCATCGTAACAAAACATGGAAGTACCAATTGCGCGAGACCTAGAATGGTTCCTTTTTCCAGGTACGGAATTGCATTTATTACGTAAATGCTGTTAACATCTGCGGTCATAACTAGTTTTTCCCATATTTGTTGGGTTTATTAGGAATATATATTCGAAATGGGCACCTTCCACGAAAGCCAACCAGTTGTTCATCTACAGTAATATATGATCCTGGCGTATACCACTTTTGAAAGTTATCAATCATATTTTGCCACAGTTCATGTATGTGTGTAAACTTGTCCACTTTTCTTTTATCGTCTCTTGTTTCTTTTTCGTCAAATCGCAGACATTTTATGAGAAAATTGAATATTTTTGCACTCATACAAGCTTTAAAAATTGTGCCTGATCGTTGAGTATTAAACAGGATGCGAGTTGGCAAATGGTGCGGGTCTTCGCAAGTAAGTGTACTTGACTTTCTTGAAGAGGGGCGTCGTCGCGTGGACGAATGTTGAGTTATCTAGGGTTAAGCTCATCAACTGCTCTACGCGTTTTATTGTTTTGTCAATTTTCGAGAACAACAGTAACTAATGGCATAGTTATATGCTTTTTACCTTTAATTATTTCGATCGGAAAAGTGTTTTGTAAAATATTCTCAAATGGATATATCGTCCTCGTCGGGTTTGCGGGATGCAAAATATTTTACAAGATTCTTTATAAATTTCACGAAATATAATGACTATTTTATTCATCAAACATTAAATCTTGAATAGAAGAATACTCATTGCGATTACATTAATTTTTATTTCAATAAAAAGGGCCACACCCACAACCACCACAGCCCACTCCGTAGCTAAGAGGTCTAGCTAGACCATAGCCGCAGCCGAAAGGTTCAGCCAGATCGTAGCCGTATCCGAAGGACTCAGCGATACCAGCATAGCCATAAGGCCTAGCAAGGCCATACCCATAAGCACCAGCATTTTCAGCGGTAATGGCGACAGCTCCGCTCTCGCACCGGTAGGAGACTGCAGCAGCTCCAGCGGTAGGTAGATTACCTTCAAGAGCCACGATTCCGAGAACAGGCAGAGCGCCGCCTACAGCCAGACCGCCCTCGTACGCATTCTCGGACAACACAGAGACTCCAGCGGGGACGAGAGGAGAGGCACTAGAAACAGCGAGGCCGGGACCGTTAGAA
>DWJK01005170.1:0-11354 GCA_018248815.1 Croniades pieria auraria
GAGGTGAGGGGGAGAGGAAGGAGGGGAGGGGGGAGAGGAAGGAGAGGAGAGAGCAAAAAACTACGTTCATGTATGATGGAGGATCTCCAACTTCATTAAGATTGTATAAAGGAGTTGCAGTAGTTCACATTAAGATACAATGTCAAGTATTCACCATCGTAGTTACCGTAAAACGCCAATGTTGAACAGAACAAAATATGTTCAGCAGGTAATTGAAGTGCTGAATATAGGAGACGTCTCAGCTGATATGCCTCATATATTAATCTCCCCACCCCTAGCCAGCGTTGATGCTACGAATCCTGTGGCTGGCATTCCAGCAATTTCCAATAGTTTCATATCAATCGCCAGCGCGCTTGGACAACGGCCGAATGCTTCTTTGGCGGTGCCCTGGTCTATTTACTTTCCAAGAACCTTTCTTCACAATCTGTCATTGATGCCTCAAAGAAAGCCTCGATCCTCTAATATAAACCAGTAGGCTAAAAATCCACAAATTTTAGAATTGAACTATCTCGTGGTCAGAAGATATCGGTCTGAGATAAATCAGAAGATATCTGTCTGAGATAAATCAGAAGATATCTGTCTGAGATAAATATTAGAAGATACAATAGTCATCACCTTGAAGCAATCAACGAAAATTCTGAGGAGAAAACCATGACATACAACCCAGTTATCTCCGACACCTTCTTGCAGTATTCATTTGGGGATTTCTAACTATTGTAAAAATATTATCAAAAGGTCAAGTGGTTAATATTAAGAATAATTTAGGGCACTTCTAATCGATAACATTAAAAACACGGGTGGAGCTGAAGTTCTAAGAATAAAAGATCTGTTTACTCTGAAAAATCCAGAAAAATAAACCTTCTGTTACCTGGCTATGAAAATATTAAGTTACCTTTGAAGAAGACTAACAAACGTTAAATAAAAAATATACCAGCAGCTCGCTTAGCCATTCATAGTATTTTCAATATGATTACAACAAATACAGAACTATTAATCTCCAATATATGAAATGAGTCATACTGAAATTTTCAGTTAATTTGTGCATGATGCATGCATTTGAACATGGCGCTTACATAACAAACAAGACCATAACAGAAATAACAGTAACACAACAGGAGACATAACTACCAGATCCTAACAAGATGATTTTGAAGAGAAACCTCATAAAAATACCGCACTTCCTGGGGAAGAAATATGTCTAAGTAACAATCCTAAGCAACAATTTCCTTCCAACAACGATCCACCCCAGTGAAAAGATCGGTAAGAGTTCGAACCTGCGAATAACACTTCTACATAGCTCGTGAGATTATCCTGTGAGTTGAGCAAAGAAAAATGTGCTTCATTACCTTGAAACACTTCTCGCAGTATCTGTACAGCGGGTTGTTGTTCTGCGCGCGGCACTGCGCACAATTCCAGTAGTCGTAGAAGTCGATCTCGCTGTCGCTCTCCTCCGTGGCCGTCTGTTCCGAGTCCGCGAACTCCAGGTCACCATCGTCCCCAACCAGGACCTCGATCACCTTTGTCGATATAATTTCGTTCTAGAAATTGGAAAATTGATAATTCTATAAGAATTAACGACCAATGAATTTATTTAAAGCTTGGATTTTTGCGTAGAAAATGTTACGTTTTGATTTGACTGTGTGATGACTATTAAGTGATTTAGTATTGATAAATTTTGAATATAAAAAATATAAAGAAAGGAAGAAAGAAAATAACCTTATTCGCAAAATAAATCAGCACATATTCAAGTAAAACTTTAAAAGTCACTTGCATAGTACACGAATACAAGTGATTGTGAGGTCCACAACTGATTGGGCGAGATCTGAACGTAATTCCATAAAGAGGGATTATTAAAAATCCAGACAGAATTCAAAATACTGAGATTCTCGAGTCTCGAAAGAGTGTTAACAAGGTCTGGAAAAGTGATTCCGATAATATATAGACGCTTACGTCACTGTTCCCAGACGAGTCGCCGTCGAACGGGCCCGCCTCCTCCGGCTCCGTGACCGGCTCGAACTCTACCAGCCGTTCCTCGTCGCTGTCGCACCACTCTGTGTCGCTGGTGTCGCGCACCAAATCTACAAACATCACAGATTTAGCACTGTGCCACCGGACGCATCCGTCGCACGTTCTCTACGCGGAAGCAGCAATTTTCCTTCGCAGTCAGTCAGTCCGACGACCCTGGACCGGTTACCGTACGGTCATGACCTTTGCTTGCGTGTTTGCTTGTCTTCAAAAATCCTCGCACAATAGGAACTGTTTCTTTTTAGTGCTTCATATTAAAATATTTTTTAATGTTTTTTTTTTCTTGTGTTCTTGCAATTTTTTACCCGTTTAAATTCCGTTTTAATTTTTTTGCTTTAGCAATCTTTCGTATTTCATTCTTTTCGGAAAACGTATCATAAATATACTTTTTTCTTTTTTGTAATTGCTAAATCTAATTTTACTAGTGAATTTCATTTTTTAAATGTGTTTATGTTTTTTTTCCCTTTTTTGTACTGTTAAATCATTTTTTTTTATTTTGTAACTCCAATGAGTAAATACATTACTTTAGATACAAATTATAACAAAGACATTTAACTTATTGAACTAAAACATTCTTATAACAACTACAATTACCATAAACAAACAAATTACAATTATAGTTAATTAATCTATTATCTATCATATGCTATGTGACAGACAGACAGTGGTACCCTAATTCTTAACCTTAAATCATTTTGACAATCAAATATTGATTACCGCTATGAAAGCAGACTAAATAATTCAGGTGGCAGCAAGGCTAGTCGAAGTTGTACATTTCACAAGAAGTATGTATAACAGATCATCAGAATTGAACAAAAAATTCCAGTAAACATTTTTTTATCTGGTAACATCACCATTCTTCTTTTGAAGAAGACTTTACTTTTTAGTAATAAATTCAAAACCAACTCGAACATTTAAAACTCTCAACAAAATCCACCTATAACTATAGCCCATCAAATCCCATATTATGGGTAAGCCACTTACTTGCCCTACTCGAGTTGTTGGTAAATTATAGAGAACATGAAGTATGTAACAGTGTGGGTAGACAGAGTTGTAGTGTAAAGCATTACCGAAGTGAGCAATTTTATCTTGAATGTAATACTGTAGTGTCTTATTATAAAGTAACAACACAAGTTGGAAATGCAGGCGATTCAAAAGCGGTCCATCATCTTCCGGGTCCAATCCCGAAGCCTGAACTTGGCAGCGCCGGCGACCAGGGCAACACATCTGACAACGTCACCATACATGTATGTTAGTACGTCACACAAACATTACAACACCCCTCACACACACGAGTATTAAACTTATCTATGAAATTAGATTGGTTTGTTGTTTAAAAATTCAATAATAAATGTGTTAAGAAACTCAAACATGCAGAAAATATTCAAAAGACAATGCATTTTTTTCACATGCCTACCTACTTAAATAATATACGAACCAAAGTTAATTATAAGAAATTAATTAAATCAGTCATTACAAAAAATTTCGCTAGCTTCTAAATTTTAAATTGTATTTCGATATTTTATTCTCGAATGATCTACACACATTTTAAATGCACTCACATTAAACAAAATGTATTTTAGCTCCAGGAAAGGACGCGCGTGCGATATTTTATTTTACCAATGTAATAATTACATTTGAATCTCAAGAACTACTTTTTTATAGGATTTTTTTAAATGTTTTATAAGAATACAAAAAATTTATACAATGACAACTCTGCTATTATCAGCCAGTATTAAAAAAAACTTTTTGTTCATGGTGTGTTCGGATTTTGAAAATGTGTTTCTAACACTTTTTTTTTAATTCCATGGTTATACAAAGCTGATACAAGCCAGAATTTTTAAACGAGAACTAAACCCTTCTATGTGGGCTGTAAATCTCTCATATGCCTAAAATCAAGTGACTCACGTATACTGTTTTAATAAAATATTTGCCTCATTGTCTTTTTCACATTATCACAACACATGGGGTATTATGAGGTCATAATTTTTTATACCAATACTGTCGTTTCCATTTAATATGGACCGATGTTGTTACACTACATGTGCAAGAAGGAAAACGTTATCATTTATGATTACATGAGTTGATAATGTGCCAATATAATAGAACAAGCCCCGTCAAGGCGTCAGTACAACCTTTAGTACCTTTGCATAAGGTCGCTATGTACATGTTTAAATTTTTTGTGTTTTTCTGGTTACAGAATTCTTTTTTCATATCAAGTGTTCTCATTTTTTTTTGTTAGTTTAATGTGTGTTTATGAAATATGGGCACAAAAAACAAATAATGATAAAGATGTTACACTAACAGTCCAAAAATATTCATTCTATTTGGTTTAATACTGATTGTAAATATTTAGAAAATCTTAGTCATAAAAAATTCCGTGCTCATATGCTTACTTATGACGTTACGTTCTTAGCGGTGTAGTGATATTGGTGGAATTTTACACTAAACATGCCTTCATCATGTCTTGTCATACAACAGACCTGTTGGTACTGGTCGCTGTGATTTGCTGATTCATTACATGCAGACAAAAACATGCTAATATAATCCTTCCTCAGTAAGATTGGGACTTGTTTATTTAACTTATATGTTGTATAAAAGAATACATAATATTCTACTATAGAAAGTGTTACATAAACAATTTTAATTAATGTAAACGGATTCAGACTATACTTCAATTTGTAAGGGTCTAAACAAGACGAAAGAATTTTGTCCGCGATGGATGGATATCTAGAAACATGGAAAAAATGATTTTTGGATCAATTGATGAGTTACTACCAATTGTACGAACTGCTATTAGACAGCCTGATAGTCATGACACTTAATTTTTATTTCAAATTAAATATCTTAAATAAAAATTTGAATATTGATCTTTACTTTCAATGAGCAGATAGAGTAAACACACTTGAATGCTGAACACTGTCTCTTAAGTAATATGTGCATGGTTGTGGCTTGATCCGTTAGTTGTACAATTTTGGGGGATTCCCCCATACTTTAGTCCAGTCCGGTCTATGTCAACAACACTTGGTCTATGTCTACAAAACTTTGGCGGGAGTTTTCACAATGTTCGCACTGCCTTGTGTATGTATGTCATACAATATAAGTATGAGTATGAGTCATGGACGAAATGGTACACTGAGGATTTATCTCGTGTCAGTACAGACCCTAAGATTCCATTAGAGAGATCCATAATCCAGAGTTTATGCATAATTACTTAATACTTGAAATTTCAGGGTATAACAATTATGTAATAATGTCTATGGAAGTATATGCCAATGTTACAGTTAGTATAGTATTAAAATAAATCATTTATATCAACATATCAATTATAATTTTATATTTATAACTCATTGGCCTTGATAAATTTCGTTAGATAATAAATTTTATCAAGCTGTGATATTTCAACCTTCTACTAAAGGGCTTAGGTTTGAATTTTTATATTTCAAATTTAAATAATGTTGTCTTCAGATTAAATATTGTCAAGCAAATTAAGATCTTGTATTTTCTTAGCCGTACAAAATCTGCACTGACTGCCTCGTTGGTCAAGTGGTTGCTAGCGCGACAGCCGATCGGGGGGTCCTGGGTTCAAATTCTGGGTCGGGTGCTTTTGGATTTTTCTAATTTAGAATTTCTAGTAGTGACTCAGAGTCTGGAAATGAAACCTGGTGTATAGCAATATGCTCACCACCTATTCCATGGGACTTAAACGTAACTGGTGAAATGTGGGATTGTAATACGCTCCTCTGTTTATCCCTTCGGGGATTATAGGCGTGATGTTACGTTATATAAAATCTGCAAATGCACACTTCATCAGTATGGTTTACTGTAAACTTTACTATTTTTAACTTTAGGGCGAAATGTTTCCAACAGTGGAATGAGAAAAAGATTGATAACTATGAATCATTGTGTGAGGTAACAATGACATGAGGAATTTCAAATGGTGCAACAGGATTGTCTAAGTTTCAGACATGTCCACACAGGTGGTGGCACTTAGTGTGAGCACTGAGTCATGGCTGTGAATAAGGAACATGAGAATGTTGTGCATACATTATGAAAACTAGCAGAATGTTTGATAAGCTAGCTGTATCCAAGTGGTATACTTAAATGTATTGTGATTAGTGTAATTATTTTTGGTATACCTCTAGGATGTCAGAAAAATTAAACTAATCTTGATCATCTAAAAACAATATGAGAACATTCATTGAACATTGAGAGATTGTACATTTCTTAATGTGTTCATAAATACTGAATAGATAAAAATATAATTTAGAATTTCATTTATGAAATTTTGTGCAGAAAAAAGTATTGTAACTGTAAATCTAATTAAACATAAAAAACATACTAATAATTGACTACTACTCATTAATGTCCATAGTGTGGCAATATTTTGGGGAAGTTTATATCCAATGAAGGAACCATATTGAACTGATCCTCTGTTAATAAATAAACCGTGTTCAATATGGCTAGACTTCAATGCTTGTTAAGCGATTTTTTTGTGACTGTTCCTTTAATGATATTATAGAAAAACTTTAGAACTTTTTCTAGCAAAATTACCTCTACATCTATTTTAACTCCTAAATGCACAGTTTTTTTTAAAAAGATCCACCGAAAAGTTAATTTTTTTAATGTAATAAAACACAATTTATAATGTTGTCTTGGTAAGAAAATTACAAAAATAATCAAAATTTTTATTGCAATTTTGGATTTTGATCCAAATAGCAAAAAATAGTCAAATATTGCATGTGTGTTGTACAGTTTGGCGAGTAAAGGCCGCTAGAATTAACTCGAGCGTGCACTTTTAGGGGTTAATAACCGTTCCAAAATGTTTCATGAAAATCATTTTGGTTCACTATGAATATTGCATTTTTGTTATATTTCTTATATTATAAACATATTTCTATACATACAAAGAAACAATAATAAAAATACTTCTATACATACATATAAGAAATACATATTAATTATGAAATATAATGGTTTGTTTGTTTATTGTGGTCACAAAGAATCTGCATGCAGTACAAAAACCACTCAATATACATACTATAATAAAAAACCCTAAAGTCAGTCATACATTCATGTGTGTGTCATACCAGTTTCCCTGTCTTGTATGCTGTAGATCGTCTCTGTGGAGCAACGTCTGCTCTGTGTCGGCTCGGACATGGTCTCGCCCGAAGCTCGCTTGTTCCACAATGGTTCTGGAAAATGAGATGAGATGTATCATATTATAGCAATAAAATGCCAATATGCTTCCTACATTACTTAATTTACTCACATTCTAAAATTTAAAATGAATGAAATGTCCATAAACATAAAATTGTATATAAAGTACTTTTAAGGAATAAATCAAGCTGAAATTATATATAATAATAATTATGGTTTGCACTAATGTAACATATTCAAATAGTAGAATTGTAGGTTTGGAATTTTTATTTTAATTTATATGAAGTTACCATAACTATAGCCACATCAAGTGTTAGGCACCCCTAAAAACCAGCAGTTTACAATTAGTTGAAACTAAACATACTTTTAAAATGTATTTTTATTGCAATATTTAATATTTAAACCGCCCCTCCTTTCGCAGCAACACAGCAGCCACCCTTTTTGGCATATTCGCTTCTAGCCGTTAAAACTCTTCCTTAGAAATTCCATTCTTTGGAAAGAGTCATTTTTATCGACGCTTTTGACTTTATACAGTGTCGCCACATCTTCCTTTTCAACATACTCCATAAATATTCGATGGGGTTGAGATTAGGTGATTGGGATGGCCAATCTAAGACATCAATTCTATTTTCCTATAACCACTGCATTGTAGCCTCTGATTTATGACAAGGCGCGTTGTCCTGTTGAAATTTGACTTTGTCCGTGTTGGTGCCACCAAAAATATTCTAAAGCGATGGCGTCAAGACATTATTCAGTACGTTTATATAGTTCACACTGTTTGTTAACTGAACGTTTGATAACTCTTGATATTATGTACCTACTCCATTGAAATCGAACATGTTTTCTTGAATTTGAAAATAATATTGCAATTGAATATTTCATTTAATTACCAATTGTGTTTTCCATTAATGGCACTAAATACAAAACACCAATTTATAGACAGCTCACGATAAATATCTTTGTTTTACAGAAAATACGACCTTACCACTTAATCATTAGAGTCTATCATGTCGTACGCAAACACATGAAGGAGATACAGGTTAGCGAAAATACTCAAGTCTTGTAGTAGGATGTAGTAATAATAATACAACTGGAGTGCACACATCGACACACTCGTAATCATGAACGAAATTCCTGTCATCTGGCCTTCGAATGCGTCCTTCCATACTTCCATTTTGTAAATTCATAAAAACGGGATAAATTTAATAAAAACGGCAGCATACCTGGCGTATTGTAGGGCACCGTTGTGTTCATTTTCGTAATACCAGAATTTCTTAAGTAAAATAGTTGTTCACCATACACATTTACGCGGACCTGTCGCGACTCGTTGGGTTGGTTCGGGTTGGTCGTAAGGTTTACAAAAATTTTAAAATCACTACTCTGCTATTGGTTACAAAACATTTTTTATTTAAATATGTCACCATTCAACGGTTGAATTGTTCAAACCGTGTAATTTTAACCAATCACATCACACGAAACTGACATTGTATGTTTATTCTTTGATTTTCCCGTAACCGAAGTTAATCTTCTTTTTATTGAACCACAGTTCTCAACTTTGCCTATAACTATGATGTGATTTCAAATCTTCTTTATTCAAATGGATGAATTTATGAGCGAGCGGCTGTTAATAAAAATGAGTAGTTTTGCTAGCCATGTGATTTAATAAATATGGCGTCCATGACAGTTGATGCATTTTCGAGGAAGTGTTGCTAGATAACATTAATTAAATTACTCGTATTATAACGTTTTGAAAACGAATTTGAAGTCTAGCAAATGAGAATTTTAACAAAATTTTATTTTACAAATAAATTCGGGTATGCTGTAAGAGTACGCTGATTAAAAGATTATAGATTCATACTAATCACTATTATAAACATTAGACATGCATTTTTGAAGAATGCATTAAACAATAAAACGAAATGTACATAATAAATGACTTTATACAATAAAACTATTTAAAAAAAGTATCATTCTATTTTTTGTTAATGTCTATTACTTACGTTTTCATATTTTTCTCTGTGGTTTTATTTTGACAGATTTGTGTGTCTATGAACAAACTTCCTTTTCCTTGTGGCATGGTGACGGCGTAAGGTGAGTTAAATAATTTTGTGCAATAATTCTGATTTTATTGCAAGTTATTATACAAACGGTGCTAAAGGTATTCAATACAAAGATAGTGGATGATATAATATGAGAAAGTTCGTTATAAGATAATTGTATTAATGCAGCTATCTACATTGAAATATCGCACGTGGACAGGAACGCTCGATCCATTGTTTTGTCATTTGTGCAGCACGTTATCATAATTTTATCCCCGAACGAAACTTAATAGCAGTTATACACAACATTTAAAACCGGAGGCGTAAATATCAGTGTTCATATATTAAAAAGAAGGTTATATTAGCACGGCCTGATAGCATTTGACAAGTGACAATTTTGTTGTAGTTGCCGTAAAAGCAACCACAATGCCGCAGAACGAATATATTGAGCGCCACCAAAAGCTTTATGGCAGGAGGCTTGATTATGAGGAAAGAAAACGGAAGAAGGAGGCTCGCGAGCCTCATAAGAGGGCTGAAAAGGCGCGCAAGTTGCGTGGTATCAAGGCCAAACTCTTTAACAAGGAGCGCCGCAATGAAAAGATTCAAATGAAAAAGAAAATTAAGGCGCACGAAGAGAAAAATGTTAAACAAAACACTGAGAAGGTTGCAGAAGGCGCCTTGCCCGTGTATCTCCTTGACAGAGATGTGCAGTCGCGAGCGAAGGTATTGTCAAATATGATCAAGCAGAAACGTAAGGAAAAAGCAGGTAAATGGGATGTCCCTATACCTAAAGTAAGAGCTCAAGCTGACGCGGAAGTGTTTAAAGTCCTCAAGTCTGGTAAGTCGAAACGAAAGGCTTGGAAGCGCATGGTAACTAAAGTCACCTTTGTGGGAGAAAACTTCACAAGAAAACCACCAAAATTTGAGAGGTTCATTCGGCCAATGGCACTGAGATTCAAGAAAGCACATGTCACACATCCAGAACTGAAAGCAACATTCTGCTTACCAATCATTGGTGTAAAGAAGAATCCAAGTTCTCAAATGTACACAAGTCTGGGAGTTATTACGAAGGGAACAGTTATAGAAGTCAACATCTCTGAGTTGGGTCTTGTCACACAGGCAGGAAAAGTTGTATGGGGCAAATATGCACAAGTTTCAAATAATCCTGAAAATGATGGTGTAATTAATGCTATTCTTCTGGTTTAATTCAATAAAAATAAATGACTAAAATTGTTATTTTGTTTTCATTTATCCAAAAAGGTTACATGTGAGATAGTTCAGTGTAAGATATTAATGTATAGGATGTACTTTGTATATAAGAGGTTATGTTGTTGTTGGACTGACGACCTTAAAAAGGCAGGTGGTAGTGGCTGGATGAAATCTGTGGAGGATTGGATGTTGTGGCACACCTTGCCACCGATGTCCAGCAGTGGAACAGTAAAGGCCGATGTGATGATGATGTATTGGTATATGTCTAACATACCAATATAAGGTTATTTTAATGCCTGTTGTCACAGATCAATTCTTAACATCATAGGGTTTTGCATTTAGAAATTCATTGCATGTACATTTCTAGTTCTCTGTATTGACATAGTTTTAAGTTTTAATTTCAGATTATATCAATCAAATAAGTTTTATATTTTACTATAATAAATGTTTGATTTACTTATAATTGGCTTGTCAGCCAAGGATGTTGGCTTCCATTCCTACCTAGAATATAATTTGTGATGACAAATTTTTCTATGTTATGGGTGTATAACCATATAAAGGGTGTTTAAAGTTGCTTCATCATAATATTATTATTGTTATTCATTATCATATATTGAAACCGATAATGTAATTAGTATAATAAACTTGTCTGCAGGAGCGAAGATGCAGATTTTCGTTAAGACCCTCACGGGCAAGACCATCACTCTTGAGGTCGAGCCCTCTGATACCATCGAAAATGTGAAAGCCAAAATCCAGGACAAGGAGGGAATTCCTCCAGACCAGCAGAGGTGGGTATTGTATTTCTAAAATTATTTTTGTTACTGTAATTTAAATTATTTTTGTTACTGTAAAAAAAAAAAAAATTCTAAGGTGTGTGAAGTCTGCTAACCCGCACTTGGCCAGCGTGGAGGACTACGGCCT
>DWJK01005171.1:0-11354 GCA_018248815.1 Croniades pieria auraria
TAGTACCCGACCCGGGATTTGAACCCAGGACCTCCCTTTCGGCAGTCGCGCTTGCAACCACTCGACCAACGAGGCAGCCAAAAGGAACATCGAGGTGGTTCCTAACGCCATTTCCTGAAACTACTACACTTTCGCATTCTCTGTCTTTTCCCTTAATTTTCTTCTGATACCCTGCTTTCTTGCTATGGGTTGAGAAACCTTTTATAATCCCTTCCCTTTACTTGCTATACAGAAAAACACTACAAGGATTTACCTGTTTAGATTCCTGGCCTACAAATCGTTACTCAGGATGAAACTTGCTTCGTACTTTGTGTCGTCCAACATTTTTAACCAACATAAATATCTAGAATTCTTAAGATTCCAAACGCCCAGATCTTTGTTTACGTTCGAATTTTCATAAGAGGGTGTAGAAAGATGGATATGACCATTAAGCGGAATACCGTAACACTTAAGTGTTATGTAAGTGACTCGGATAAACGTGGCTGTTGGAGAGGACGACGGAATGGCACTTTGTCATACTTATCGTGGCAGTTCTACAAATAAATTACACGCTATGGCTTTTTTAAAGGTGCACCCGGAAAGAGATCGAGCTATGAACATTTTCGACGATAAGATAATAATAAGTAGACGCTAAAACTGTAATGGAAAACGTACGGCCATCATAGATGTGGGATTGGTAAGTGAGCCTTACAGCCTATGCGTTTCTAGCAAAATGTTTAAATATGGTAAATAAAAATTATTTATTATACGCCGGATGTAAATGTCTCTTTAGTGTCTACTTCCGATCAAACTGCTGCATATGAGTTTTTTTTTATATAAGTCTATTTAAAATATAATTGTTTTTCGATAACATAATGTATGTTAGGAAATATCATAGTTCACACACACACACGGCTATCTGATAGCAAACGGCACAGAACAAATACTTTTACTGCACATGCAAATAATTGCCTTGGGAATGGAACCCATTATCTCCGGCTTAGCAGACGGATTCCACTAACAACTGAACCATCGGGCCAGTAATTATTGAAATACAAAATGAAGTTAAAATTCCTGTGTGACATATTTCTCTTTGCGACATAAAATTATTGTAATATTACGCAATGGCTAACTATCATTTCATAGCAAATATGCAAACCCATTATCCGAAACTCCCACGATCTTGTCGTAATGTAACCTTCGGGACGCCTACGTTTTTATAGTCACTGATTATGTCATTATGTCTAAAAGCTGAACATTTTCGAGGTTCGGACAGCGGCGTCGTGACGGGACAGTTAACTGAATTTCCATAGTTGGGGTTCGATTATTGAGCAACTGTTCACCATCACGACTGCAAGTTTGGCTTCTAAGTAATAAGCTTTAAATTTTTTTATTTTGAAGTTTTCCCGGACTACTAACACGGGGTTGGTGAAGAAATGTTAAAATAGAGATCTCCTCCATAACTGGCAACGCATTGGGCACTTTTCGGGTATTGCAAATGTTCATAGTCTACAGTAACCACTCCTCATCAGATAGTCCATCTATCTATTTGCTGGGTTAAATACATAAAAAAGGATAACGCTCCATTGGAGCGATCGATGAGTTTTCAGTCACTGCTCAAACACTTCAACGCAGACCTAGCTCAATAGCTTCAAGCGCCCAATGCTACGATAGTTCCATTTTTGGATGGTGGTATCATATTTCCTATTTTTTATATTTTGTGCGAGGTAAAATCAAAATCTATTTCTTTCGTTATCCTCTTTTGTTCATCACCATCATTATTACTGACAACATTATTATCATCATCATTATCATCATCGCCATCTTTCTCTTCGACTCTCATAGCTCCACTGTTAGACACGAGCCGCCTCTTAGTATGAGAAGGGTCTCAGTTGTTAATAAATTTACGTTTGCGTAGACAAGATAGAGATAGCTTGTCTATGAAAACGTAAACAAATTGGATATCCGATATATTTAACTTGTGCATCCCGTGATCGATTGAAATTAACTTTAACGTAACGTTGGGTTTTCTCATTAACACGACCGCGCCACTAGTTCAACGAACGGTTTTAACAGGGTAAAAAGTTTATACAATCTCTGAAGCAGGATATGCTTTTGGAAAAATTCTCAATACCATAACTATCCAAAGCCCCATCATGTAGATTCTTGCTTGACCACAAGGATTGTTTTTTACTCATGCGTCACGCCACTACGCCAGTGATCATCGATCATGTGTTTCAGACAACATATGTATGTATATACTAATAATTTCTCTAAATTTTTTATGTCACACAATTTTAAAAGTCCTTGACCAATCAATCATATGTTTCTCAGATAACATACTCACTAATAATTTCTCGAAATTTTTATATTCACATACTTTTAAAAGTCCTTGACAAATCGATCATATGTTTCTCAGATAACATACTCACTAATAATTTCTCGAAATTTTTATACTCATATAATTTTAAAAGTCCTTGACGAAATGTAAAATGGCGTGACATGCACTATTTTTAATGATATCCTGAGATACATGCAGCTAAAATGCTTATCGAAACACGAATCCCTGTAATGTAAAGGGAAAAGTAAAATATCGACCGTTTTGGGGTTTAATATCAGCGAACAGGAGTCTAGACGACTATTTTTGTTTTCCGTTATGCGTGTTTTTTTGTTTTGCGCATTTCATTACAACACAGTATTGTGTGGAGCGTTACAATTACTATTTCAAATATTTCTTTAACGATAACGAACAAGTTACATGATAATGGCCGGAAGGCAGTTCCGTAACAGAGTACTAATATAACAAGTACAGAAGTTGTTTAATAACCTATACTTATTACACTACTTAAAACTAATTGTCTCGCATGAACTGTTAAATTACGCGAACTTATTACGTCTTGTGAAAAGCAAAAGGGGAAAGTCTATCGGTTTCCTGAAGAGAATTCGGGTAATAACTCTCTCATTACGGAGTCAATGAACTAAAAACTCGGGATTCGTAAAAAATATCTTTATTTTAGCCAGACATCTCAAGTAATACACGTTAAGGTAAAACGAATAGGTTTAATTTCATTTACTTTTCTGATATAAATAGTGTTTTATTTTAAAGGAATTTTGTAGACGCGCTAATAGAGCCTCTAATAAATTTAATAATTCCTCCTTATTAACGGGAAACTGCCACATTTTCTACCTGTAGTCAAAACACGTAAAACCAGTTACTGTTACTGTTTCCTGACCATATTCTTTATTAAAATATATTATTATTGCGATACTTAGTATAACCGAAATATGTCACATTTTTCGTATAAGAAGATGACAAAAGAGTTCCCGCAGCGCATATTCCTCAAAGTATTAGCATCTTAAAGTCGTGACGTCGCGGATCCTTAGTCAGCATTTTCTCTTCCTTGAAATACGAGTAGTTCCTTTTCATCGTGACCTCCAAGAATCTCTATCACTCTCCGTCAGCGGCACTCTATCGGCCAACAGATAATTCAACACCTAGAAACTGGAACACATGCATTACGAAATAGCTCCGGATTGACTCGGTATTGGGAGAAAAATCGCATTTCGAGTTCGTCGAGAGTTCGTGCCGAGTACATCTTTATTTTGCATGTAATGTCTGCCGTAAATTGCTCTCTTCACTGCAAACATGCAGGGACTTGAATGACACTCGCGTTTTTTTGACAATGAGCGCCTTTTGATAAATCAGCGCCTTTGTTATCACTAAATTAATAATTAATATTAATATTTTATGATAAATAAATTTTATTCCGTAAATCATATTTGTAGAGTCATTTGATTGCAGTACAATAATTACGTACGTTCTATCATTCCAGCAGTTTACTAAGACTCCAGTTATAGAATTATTTTGGATGATGTATTCAAAATGAGGATACTCGAAAATGAGGTGTTCCAGACTGTCTCGTTGGTCGAGTGGTTGCATACGCGACTGCTGATCGGAGGTCCTGTGTTCAAATCCCGGGTAGGGTACTATTGGATTTTTCTAATTAAGAAATTTTAGTAGTAACTCGGAGCCTGATCTGTGCCCGGTGTATGGCAATAGGCACACCACCTATCCATGAGACGTAAACGTAACTGGTGAAATGTGGGAGTGTACTAGTACACTCCGCTGCCTATCCCTTCGGGGATTACAGACGTGATGTTAGGTTTGTTGAGGTATTCTTATAGAAAAGAGATACTAGCATTTCAGATATTTTGTACAACTATAGACTACTTACTAAAAGTTTATAAATGGAAACCATAGAGTAATGAATAATGTGGAAAATCTGCAGAGCTCATGCTGTAGACAGTTAAGTAGTTAGCATGACACATTATTATACATATGTAATTAAAAATTGTTGCAAAAAGAAGAAATGTTTATTTTTATAATACAATACATTCGTCAGTAATTTCAAGCAAGCACACAAGCATTCCGTCACACATTTGCTTTCTTAAAAAGGAAAAGCCTAAAGTACTCATGATTCAATAAACCGTCCAATATTTTCTGTTTAAATGTACTGTATTAAAATTTTATTAGCCCTTGAATATAAACTGTAAATGAATTATATAGCATCAATCGAGGGGAGAATACTGATATACCTATATGTATGGACATTGGCGCGCGAGATCCAATGGACTATAGATTATGTAGAAATATGCGATTCGATTACAATTTCTTCCTAGCAGCACCCACTCTTACAAACACATATTTCTGGTATTTGCAAAATATCATTTATGTATGGATTCGATCGCAAAAGTATCCAATCGCCCACCAGCTCTTAGGAGACACTATCAGAAATAGCACTTTCCCACTTGAAGCCATATCGACCAGTCTTATACTAAAATGTATATCCACTAGCTTTCTGCTGTCTTATTCCGTCAATATAGATCTGTACGGTTCGTTATACTCATACTGAGACACTTGGCTGATAAGAAACAAAGTACTGCACTCCTCTGCCCACCCCTTCTGGGAAATACAAGCGTGATGTGTTTATCTATTTATATCTATTATAAGAGTGTTTTGATGTGTATGTCTAAACATAGATGAGAAAATGTTAGAGAAATATTTTGATGGATATAATCCCTAAAATGATATATAAAAAGTTGTTAAATTAAAAATTGAGGTAAAATTCATGTTTTCAGTTATAACTTGACTATGATACTTCATCTACACACTTGTAATAGTTTAATAGTGAAGAAATATACGAAGCGATTTATAAAATTAGACCATGACGCCATTGGTATTCATACCACCACAGAGTCTCCAGCGCGTGTGAAATAAACACATGTATTTTTGCGATACCTCCCGCGGTCTCCCTTCGTCTACTTCACCATTAATAGATGAAATAGCGAGGATAAAGTCATAAGACTCTCTATAAAAATGCTCTCAATCTCTTACAGCCTGCTTTACGATTTCGTGGCCGATTCACTATTACCGTAAAACTTGGTGAAAATAAAATGATATAATATTATTCATTGATTTCGAATGAATGAATTATTGTTATTATATTATTACAGACAGAGGTTTAGATCTATAAGGACAGATATATTTGATGCTCGGTGCTGTCTGCCTATGCCGTAAGTGACCGGACGTGAACGAATTAAAGGGAATGTAAAACTTTACATTGCCAGTTGGAGGCAATAAAAGCCGTTATAGCCGGGATAATTTATATCGTTCATTTTAGAAGATAATTCGCCCATGAACGTTCCCGAAGGCGCCGGGAGTCACGACACGGGAAAGCTTCGGGGAGAGCTAACCTCGTTACTTACGGATACGACGCGGGCCGAGTAGATTCTGCAAGCAAGCAATGATTCGGTAATTCATTACCAGCGACCGGCGCGCGGCTGATCGTTTGTAGCCTTGATTATAGCAACTCGCCGAGAACAAACCTATTTGACTGGCCCGTTGGTCCTGAGTTAATGAACCAGCGAGCATGGGGCGTGGGTTTGATTCCCATCCAGCACAAAAGTTAGCGTGACAAGCGCAAGATTTGTTATCTTTCTGTGTTAAAAAAGAAAAATATCTATATATGTAATGACGTACGTATATATATAGTTTACAAGCCATCAATTTATCGCAACGAAGGCTCTAGTCTGGCCTATTTTAGGAAAAGATTGCCATATGAGGAAATGTCCCAAAATTTTTTTATTATTATTTTAGTCCACTTCCACTGAATGCCACTTCTCCCTATGAGGGCTAAGTGTAGATCCTGTAAACACCGCTTACCAGGTAATTGCGAAACCGGATGTATTTACGAGCTGTCTGAACGCTAAGCCATTTGCATGCGGGCTAAATGTGCATTCACTGTTAGTCTGAACGGCGTTTAAGCTCCACTGAGATGAAATTAAAGTTAAAGTAAAGTAGAAATAAAGTAGAGACCGAATGACGCAATCCATGCAATACTTCTGCGGCAGTAAAGTTTACAGCAACATTTCATTGTGAAAATGTCATTGTTGGGAGGAAAATTTGAGAACTTACAACTTTACGAGTTTGAGAATGAACGTGTAAAAAGGCGGGAATTGCATAATTTGCAACGACAAGTACCATTGGTGTGTGTTATTACAATATCTGAAGTAGTAATAAAATATCCCCATGAATGTTACGATAGAATGAGTAACAAACAGTTTTATTAATATTCAAACCAAATAATGGAAAATTAAATATAATGTATAAATACGTCTATAATAATTGGTCTCCGTGAGATAAAGTGAATGCTAACATAAGAAATGTACGAACATATGCTCAGCTCCAAACCAATAAATATTATCACATACTGACTTTTTTTAGTTCCTATAATATCAAGCGTATGTGCCGTAAAGCTGAGTAGAAAGCTGAATATTTTGAGCCTATGTTTTTCCTTTTTTATCCAATTGGATTACGGTATTTTTGTTTCATTCATAATTATTACTGGTATTCAGTCATGTCGGCATCCGTGCACTTGTCGCGACGCAATTTTTCATCCCTCTGACACCCTCCCCGTTAGGGCAATCGTATTCGACAATAAATAACACCGTTATTCATGCAATGTTATGGCATTACTGACCAACGCTATATCATGCCCGGAATAAACTTTTTGTACGAGTTTTGATAACTCTTGCGTAACGAAGCTTTTAAGTTATCTTAATCAAATTTTATCAAGTTTTTTTGTTTGTATTTTATAGTAAAGTTATTCTTTAGATTTTTAATATCAATGTCTGATATTATAGCCGTATGTTAGATTGTATACTATATAATTTTTTATACGGCTATATCATCCTACATTAACACTATCGTACTGGTGAGTATAAGGGTGGAGAAATTGAGGTACTTGTTGCTCTGCTTACCCTGTAAGGGCCTGGCGTGGTAATATTACAATAGATATGTTCCACCGTTGTCGGTATAAGATTGGATGACAGAGATACCAAGCTGCTGCAAAGAAATGATAATGAAAACAAAACTTGTTTTATTAGCCAATTGGACTTAGTACTTAAACCGTTAAGAAGGCCTCCAACAAAGGTCAGCAAATGGGTCACACTGCTTACCGCGCCCTCGGAAGCACAGCAACACTCAGCTCAGCGAAGCCTAATTAAAAGAACCTTAGCAATGTAGTAAAATGTAAGTACTTGATAAAGCACTGTTAAGACCTACTGGCCTGCTTTCAAGCCGTCGAGTTTAGTACTTAATTATGGCTTGATTAGTATTGGCGCCAGTAAGTAAAGTTATAAGCCAGTTGTTTAAATGTCCAAAAAGTTATAATATATAATAATTAAAAAAGGAACACTCCATAACTTTAGTTATTATACACAAATATTGTAAGGACCCGTCATTAAAACGTTAATCATGACAATAAAATATATTTTTAAAGATTTAATAAAGGATATTTTGATTCTAATAATTCTGCACGAAAATCAAATAACCGTTTTCTTAAAACTTTCAATATTTTACGTATAATTTTTCGTTTATCTATAGCTAATATACCGACAGCGCAGTGTAAAACTGCCTCAGTTAGGATTACGAATGCACATCTTAATGAAATAGTATCGATTTGCGGCGCATCCTGCAATCAGTCGCATTGACACAGCGCGATGTCGACTGCATTTTTCATCCCCTGACAGTCGCCCGTTAGCGAAAATTTACGCTATTATTCATGCGACTGATACTAGCGCTGCTGCCATACACTGGGCCAATACTCGTTGCTATTTAAAATCAATTTGAAAATCTGTTGAGTATTTTTTTAGCGAAGTAAAATGGAATAGAACGGTTAGAATTACTTTTGTTCTATATTTAACAAAGCTTTTATTTTAATTTATTGTTTGCTATGACGATAGGTATTTCAATTGAGTATGACTTACCTGTATAATAATTATGTCTGGTATTAAATTTGTTCTATAATATTTGAGTTGCCGTAGCCAGTCAGCATTAAACAGCTGACTTTTGTTTCATTTCTATGTGGCACTTGGTGCTCTCTGCGCACCGGTAAAGGCTTAGCTTAATGGTGTATAAAAATAGAATTGTTGTCTGCTAAAATAATCAGATCAGATCTAATAAATATTAATAAAGAAATAATATATATTAAATAACCTTACACATATTTAAGTAATCTGCAAATCCTATCTGCAGCTGCAGTGTGCCGCAGCCGAGTTGCCGCAACTATATTTTTCAGCCCCAACGTCGGCGCCGTTATCGACAGCGCGCTTGTCAATTTATGGACTTCCCGCGCTTTATCACTGACGGATACCAAGCGTTGCGCCATGGCGTTTTAAAGTTGCATATTCCTTATTGTATAAACATATCCACACGCTAGGTGCCTTAATGGGTAGGCAGAGCACAGTATGTCAAATATCTCTATCCTTGCAGACCCGCCGTGCTTCTTCCACATATTCTTCATTAGTTAATGTAATAGGTAGGTATGTAGGTTAGCGAGGAAACACTCGTTTGTATTATTTGTGTCCTTTATCATGTGCAAAACGTCTTATTAAACTCTTGTTAAGGTACTCATATCGCAACATGTAACTTTTAAGTGAAGGATAGGATTGTCAATTTAAGATAAATGTCAGATGTTTGCTGAATATTGGTATTTTCAAACAGACGTCAGGTGCTCCTTCTACGTTCATTATACTCCGGTTGGATTAGATTACAGTTACTTACATTTAGATTATCTAATAAAAATGTCTAGTAATGGCTCCTTGTCCGGATCTGTACCCGGTGTATGGCTATTGGCTCACAATTAATTCTATAGTCGGACGCGAAAGTAACTGGTGAAACGTGGAAGTGCACTACATTTGTTTGCCAAGTCCTTCGGGAATTACAGGCGTAATGTTATGTTAAGAATATTAATAATTGTTTATTAGTATTCACTTCCTGATAATTTTAGTCGGATAATAGTACAAAGGGTAAGGCTTTCATCGTTATCAAAAAAACATGCACACGCTTTGACAATAGATGACCAGTGCTATTGTGGGGTTGCGTACTTTGTGATGTAAAATGGGTACATCCATCATTCGCATTGAGTTTGGGGTTGGGACTGGGGTTGTAATTTGATTACGGCAACAAGAAATGGAAACACTAAATCTTATTTGCTTGTAATTAAATTATTTTTTGCATAATCACAGAGCAATACTTAGTCAATCCAGTCTCTTATCATAAATATGTGCTTTGTAAGGAATAATAATAATCGTTCCTCATTATATTAGGATGATATGATAGTCGTGGTGATATTTGATTTATAATGGAATTCTTAGAGAACTCTTTGTCCATATACCAGAAGACTAATAAACTAAACGAAACATTACGCCTGTAATCTCCGACTTGGTAAGCAGAGGAGTGCGGTACACTTCCACGTTTCACCAGTTACGTTTAGGTCCCTTGTAATAGGTAGTAAGCTTGTTGCAATACACCAGGCACAGATCCAGACTCCAAGTCACTACTAGAAATTCTAAATTAGCAAAATCCAATAGTACCCCACCGATCAGCAGTCGCGCTTGCGACCACTCAACCAACGAGGCAGTCAAATTGTATTGATTATTTAAATAAAAATCTATTAACATTACACATACATATATCCATTCATGTGAGACTGCAATTAAAATTAGTGTCATAAAGATATTGCATGTACCTTTCGAGATTTGTAGAAACTTTGCTGTGTGGCAATCGTAATTTACTGATATATGATTTCTGTTATTCGGAGTGTGACTACGCATAAATGGAAGCGATTAAATTTTATATATTTTAGGGGTTACGTGAGAAATATAATATTTGTGTATAGTTCAATAGTTGAAATATAAATAGGTGTTCCTTCGTATTAGGGACAACATAATTTATTTAGTTGTGTATAAGTTTTGTTACCAGAGGTCTGGTCTCACATCAATTGTCCTTAATACAATTAAATATAGTAAAGAAAAACCATATAGAAACTGTTTGTGTATTTGTCGGTGTGTAATGTTATACAGAGTTGTAGTTTTGTTTATAATATATTTTTTACTATTGACAAGTACGGGTTTCGGCAAAGATAAAAACAGGGAGTGCTTGAGTTCATAGTGAATACGGTATCATTAATCTATGTTTAGCTGTCACCTTCGAGCCCCCGCTAATTTTGCCGCCAATATTTCCTAAGGATGTCGATTGAGAATATACGAACACTGACACTCACTTTCTGTTGGCGGCACTGAAATATAAAAAGCATTTGGTAGTTTTATTAAAATCGAACACATTTACCATCGGAATAGGAATTAATGATCCATGTGCAACACAAATGTCAAGTCTTTATTATAATACAAAGAGGTACCTAAAAAGCATTGTCATTAAATTTTTTGCTACTAAATTATTTCATTAATTGCTCTAAGCAGTGACGACTTCAGCCAAAACCAAATAAATTATCTATTTTGTAGTTTTTATGTATAACTATTTATTTGAATTGCCAGACGTCTTACTGATAATATAACGCACAACGCCATCTAGCGAACATCTTACTAAACAAATCTTAGAATGTCAACGTATCAACAAGATTGAATACTTACTTATTCGTAACAAAATCTTATTTGTTTGGAATATACATGTGTGTATGTGAAAGTCAATGTAAGTGTAATGCGAAAATTTAAAAAACGTCGGTGTAACGGCATTGCTTAGTAATCATTAAATATGGATATCCAATTGGGTTTTGTAACTTTTATTGCGACTTCATCTATTATGTGTTTTATTACTAGTGCAAAAAAATTTAAAAGCTTACAAATTAAAATAAATCAGAAAATCGTATAGCAAGCATTGTATAGTAAGCATCGTATAGTATCGACCGCCTCGTTGGTCAAGTGGTGGTGGTTGGTCAAGCGCGACTGCCGATCGGGAGGTCCTGGGTTCAAATTCCGGGTCGGGTACTATTGGATTTTTCTAATTTAGAATATGT
>DWJK01005172.1:0-11354 GCA_018248815.1 Croniades pieria auraria
TTCTTTTGTAAATTCTAAGGTGTGCAAGTTTCCTCACCATGTTTTCCTTCACCCTTAGCAAGTGATATTAAAACTTGCAGTGATAGCCTAGTGGTTAAGAATTCAGCCTCTCACTAAGGGGGTGCTGGGTTCAATTTCATGGCATGCACCTCTTTAAAAAAACGGTGAAGAATTTAGAATGTGCCATGAAAAAGCTCGTTTTATTTCAGACCGAATAGTATGTATGAATTAGGAGATAACTTGTGTTCTTTGTTAATACAGGTGTCTCGTATTGAAAAAGTAGGTGGTGCCTCTTCAAAGGGTGAAAATTCCTATGGCATTGAGGTATTTTGTAAGGTAAATACTCATTGTAAAATCTCAATTTTGATTCATGATTTTGTTTTCAATAGTTTGTTCCTTTGACTTAGAAAGATTTGTTTTGCAGGATATGCGTAATTTGAGATTTGCCCACAAGCAGGAAAATCATTCCCGTCGTGGTATTTTCGAGAAACTACAACAACTCGCTTTCCCCCTGTCCCACAGACTCCCTCTATTTGCATTTAGCTATTCGGAAAGTTTTCCTGAAGATGGTTGGCATGTGTATGAACCGATTGCAGAGCTCAGAAGAATGGTATGGGTTTCAATAATTTGTAATCCCAGTATAGCATAGACACATTTAAATGATCCTGATATTTTGGTGTTGTGATGTTAGGTATTTTGGTACAAAAATAACCAACAGTAGGTTAAGCAGTAAATCAGAACTTATTCACAGTAGTGAACTTATTCGATACCAAACTCTACAAATATGTAATTTCTGTTTAATATACTTAGCATCATAAAGTTTGTTTGCATCATCATCAATACATAAGTGTTTATTTTTTAAATTTTGGAGCTCTTGCTACATCCTGTACCTCAGGTTCTTTACAATTACATGTTTCACTTATATTTGAGTTTCATATTCCACATCTTTCAGGGTGTCAACAACGACATGTGGCGTATAACTCGTCTCAACGACAAGTATGAAATTTGCGACAGTTACCCGTCAGTGTGGGCGGTGCCCGCCGCCGCCAACGACGACCTGCTGCGCTCGGTCGCCACCTTCAGATCACGGGGGCGTATCCCAGTGCTGGCCTGGATACATCCAAGTTCCCAGGCCACTATCACTAGGTGCAGTCAACCTTTGGTTGGGGTGAGACACTTGTTTTTATTACGGCAATGACTATTAATAACTACTAATTATGTTTTGTCGTCGTGTGTATGTACGCACGTGCGTGTGCCTGTGCATGTGCGTACGTGTTTATGTGTGGGTGTGTGTTACTTGTGTTATGTGTGTATTGGATACATATTAAATAAATTAAAACATCAAATATACGTATATTGAATTTGCAGGTAAGTGGCAAACGAAGCCGAGAGGACGAGCGCTATATCCAATTAATAATGGACGCGAATGCGCAAGCGCATAAGTTGTTCATAATGGATGCTCGCCCGAGCGCGAACGCTATAGCAAATAAGGCTAAAGGTGGCGGGTGAGTTTTTTGTGAATTAACTTCATAAAGTGTCTATTATGAATAGAATTATGTGACTTTTATACAGTGAACTTTAATTTTTTTTTTTTTTTTCATTTAACATTGAACCACTGAAAAATTCTATTGTGTATAAAACATTATAAATACTTCAGTATTGCGCTTTGTAGAATGAAAAAAGACGATATATTTAAAAGGAATAAAGAGTAATTTCTCAATGTACGTAATTTTAAATATTTTAACGTACCATTTTCAGATATGAATCGGAAGATGCATATCAAAATGCCGAGCTGGTGTTCTTAGACATTCACAATATTCATGTTATGAGAGAGAGTTTGCGGAAGTTAAAAGAGTTATGCTTTCCACAAATTGACCAAACCAGGTTAGTAAATATGAGTTGTCTTCTAAGCAGAAAATGTTATTGTTATTATTATTAGCATACTTTATATTCAAGCCGTCTTCAAAATACATGAAAATTACTACAATGCGAGAGTTAATATAACAGATAAGATTGGCTTAAATTAAAAACTACTGTTTACCTAAAATAAAATTTCCGTATTATGTGACAAGAACAAAACTATATAGGTATACACTTTTTAGATGGTTCAGCGGTATTGAAGCCAGTTGTTGGCTGAAGCACATCAAGTGTATCTTGGCAGGAGCGGTACGCATCGTTGACAAGGTGAGTTGATTTATATACATATCTCATATATACACATACATATATAACTCAGTAGACACATTAACTTACTGTGTCTCAGTACGCTATGACGCAAGCGGGAATCCCTTTCTGTGGTTAATGGTTCATTTTTCAAGATAAATATGAGAGCATACAATAGTTGGGAGAATTTTGTTTGTGGTATAAACGAATATTATTCTGTAGTATTATTATGATGATATTTGTTTAAAATTAAGGGTTATGACAGTAATTTTCCTCCTTAGTTATGATATATGTTACAATTATTGAATGAAAAAGTAGCTATTGTATGGTTAATAGAATGCTTCACAAGAAAAATTATTTTTATAATAAAGTTGATATAATAATAATTAATAAGATAAGTACTGATTTAATCTTTTTTATTTGTGACAAGATCTCCTTATTAGTGTAATGGTTACTGCAGTTGGTAATAATTATTTGTTACACAAATAATAATTACCTTTACTGATTAATAGAAATGGAACAAAACACTGGCCTTTTATATAATGAAAGAAAATAACATTTGCAGGTGGAGAATCACAAAACTTCAGTGTTGGTGCATTGCTCTGATGGATGGGATCGGACCGCTCAGCTCACTGCACTTGCAATGCTTATGTTGGATCCATACTATCGTACCCTTAGAGGCTTCCAAGTTCTCATTGAAAAGGAGTGGCTGTCGTTTGGACATAAATTCCAATTGGTAAGAAATAGTCTAGCCTTCTAAAAGCTTCAACGTCCACCAGCTGGTTCTAAAGACCTCTTTTTTATCACAAGAGGAAAATAATCAAAAGATATCAGACTTTATTTGAGAAGGATTCAATTGAATAATTCTGGTTCAGATAACAACTAAACTTCCCATGGTGTTTGTCCATGTCATTCTCACATTCAGGGAGAAAGACATTCTCAGCAATGAAAAACTGATGGGTAATAGTTGAACTCTTCTGTGATTCTCTTTTCTTCCAGTGGTGCAGACACCAATATTCAAAATATTAGGTTTCCAATTGGGACACATTAATTATTTCTTTGGACAGTAAAAAGATTTTACTATTTTGGCCGCTGAATAGTAAATGTTAGATATAAGAATCCATGTCATAATTTTGTCTCCTTTGCATTACAGCGTATAGGCCACGGCGACGAGCGACACTCGGACGCGGACCGCTCGCCTGTGTTCGTGCAGTGGGTGGACTGCGTGTGGCAGCTGCAGCAGCAGTTCCCCACCGCCTTCGAGTTCACCGAGCGATTGCTCATCGCCATAGTCGACCACCTGTACTCATGCAGGTTCGGCACCTTCCTGTTCAACACTGAGCGGGAAAGGTTTAAAGAAGGTAATGTTAATGTGATAACTATGTCGTTGTTTATAGCTGTAATGTGTTTGGAGATTACCAAGGATGTGTAATGTTAAGCAACACCAGATGCCTGATCCCTAATGAGTATCAGAAGTGTATCAGTATTCTGATAGGGTCATGTCCTGATCTCATATATATGATTGCTTCGCATTGGATTATTGCAGATTAGCAGAGTTTCTTAATGATTATTGAATTTTCATGAATGTTTGATGGTAGTTTGAGATTTTTTAGAGAGTTGTTAACTGTTCATATTCTACAGCAAGTGACATTAATGAAGAGTGGTGAAATAAGCTACCTTTTCAATTTGAACAAGTCAGTGCTGATTTAAACAATTTTGAAAAATTTCAATACATCACTATTATTGCAGAACATAATTTAAAAAACGTTTTGTTTGACAGAAGTAAAAACAAAGGCAGTGTCCCTCTGGTCGTATATAAACAGTCGCCAAGACTTGTACCTCAATCCACTATACTGGGGGCCGTCATCATTCAGTCCCAGCTCGCCACCCTCCATCTACTCCCGTCCACAAGTGGTGCTGGTGCCCGTGGCTTCGCTGAGGATCATTAAGCTGTGGAAGGCGTTGTACTGCAGGTGGAATCCAACAATGAGGCAACAGGTGAGCAAAGTGTAACAGTGAAGTTTAAATATAACTATACAAACAATTTAAGCTTACTAATTAAAGAAGTGATACTTTAAAAAATATGATTCAATTTTTTAAATGTTATAAAAAAACCTAGTTGCAAAGACAACTGCAGAATAATATACTTTTTATATTTGTTTTAGTAAGGATTATTAAGGTAGAATGTTAGCCTGCAGAATGTTATTTATTAAAGTGTATATTTACTGTGATAAAATATTGGTCGTTTATAAAACGTGCTACTTACTTAAATGTATTGGATGACTATCTAAATCAATTCCAAATTGTTTTATTCATTATAAGGTATATACATACACTCAATGAAGGTCACGTCTCAGTCATCGTACTTCGGCTTCGTGCGCCCCTCGGGCTACAGTAGACCGGGAGAAAAAGCCGGAGAAAAAAAAACACACGTACCTAACATAACACATGTACTTACACATCGAGCTTCTATATTCAAATGCAACAATATGCCACAGTCGTACACTCACTACTATGGCTCGGACCTTCCATGCATAGATAAAATATCGTAGAGTAAAGCGAAGCCTTAAAAGCTACAAGGAGCGGTTAGACATAAGACATAAAGCGTGTGCTGCGGCGCAGGACCCCATCTACCAGCGCACGCGCGAGCTGCTGGCGCTGCGCGCGCAGCTGGACGCCGCCGCCGCCGCCGCGCTGCCCGCGCCGCGCCTCGCGCACGCGTGACGCGCCCGTGACGCGCACGTGACGCGCCCGTGACGCGCCCGTGACGCGCACGTGACGCGCACGTGACGCGCACGTGACGCGCACGTGACGCGCGCCCCCGACCGACGACCGACCACTGTATTATTAAGAAAGCTAAACAAACGTGTGTTTGTAAATAGTCATGTGACGGCGCCTCTAGCCAAATACATGTCTTTATTGTGCTATGTTATTGTATTGTATTGCCTGGTCACCTGTCGTAGTTTCGACGCGTTATTGGAAATTGAGCAAAAGTTACGATTCAATCCTGGTAAATTACCTGCTTTTTGATAAATGGTAAACGTTTTTTATTAAATATTTTATCTTTAAAATTTCACATGTTGTGCTTTAAATGTATTCAAAAAATAACTATTGTACAATGGTATAATCATGAATTGAATTAATTAAAATAATGAAACTAGTGGAATAAATGGATACACCTGACACGAAATATCCAACAAAAGGCATAAAAATAACGTCAACTGGTATACTAATGCCTTCAAATATTCTCTAATAGTTCGTAAAATGATTATAAAAAACATGTTCCCTTATAACGATCTAAATCAATATTAAATAAAATAAAAGAGGGATATAACTCACCTCAATTTAAACATGGAGTCTAAAACCGACCGTTTTATGAAAATTAAGGATTTGAAGTAAACTATCATAGTTCACATATTCAATATTAAATCCAGCTGTAAAATATAAACGTGTTAAAATAGGCCTGCATCAGTCGGCCAACCGTTTTATGTAAAACTGCATTTTCTTTAGTATTTTAAGTATTTTTAAATATCGATTATTATAATTAGGAGTCTGACACATACAAGAAATAAATTCAATTGTAGTATATTTTAAAACGTATAAATGTATAACATAATTATATAGCCAATAAATTAGCCATAGTATCCCCTTACATTACGTAAAAAGTGGATTTCAATATTGCAAAAGTAACATGTATTACCATGATACTAAAATGCGCTTAAATTGTGGGTAAGTCTTTAAAAATATGATTAAAACTAATTGAATATTATTTGTATTTAAGTTACATATACAATATTATGATTTTATGCCCAAACAACATTTTTAAAGGCATGTTTTTAATTTCAATCGCTGTTTTTCTGAAGTTTAGTAAATGAATAAATATATTTCGCTTCCATTTGTGCAGCGTCTAGCGTCTTTTTTGTTCATCGCAGATAGATGGCGCTAATGTACAATTATTAGTATATGTATGATTTAACTTTAACTTAATGTTGTATAATTTACATTCAGACTTATCAAAAAATTATCTATAGAAGGAGTGCCCCAAAATTGTTAATGTAAACGTAATATTTTATTTAATACAATTTTCCAAAAGTAACTCGGTTCGTTTTCGATTTCTTTTATAGTTATTGTAACATATTCCATTGCAGCCTAAATGTTGTTAATTTATCAGCTCGTCTAATAAATGTATTGTCGCGTATAATTTTATGATTGACATATTGCTTTATTTCTATATTATAGCAAAACTTTTATGTAAATATAAATACATGAATACATAAAAATCTTTTATTTATTGCCACATAAGTGATTGTTTTGTATCAAAATACGAACAGCAATACTCCGTCAAAATTTCTTATATACAATTAATATTTACAACTAAGGTTGTACTAACATTCCGATATCAAGTGATGAGAAGCGTCCCTCGTAGCCAGCGTTTAGTTTTTAAAGGTTCAGGGACACTGTTAAAGGACGTATTGTGTGAAAATCGTATGTAAAGCGTGCGGAATCGTTTCTACATCAGAGACTCATCTTGAACATGATTAAATGCCAACGAAAATTACTGTTAATACAACAAGTAGATTTGTTATTCAATGAATTTGTCGCATTTTTCACACCAAGTGCATTACACACTGTTCTGTTCTCATTCGCGTATTATCACAACTCATAAACACTCGGCGTCCCCGATGACAGTCACTGGTTGATTATCTTGTAAAATAGTCTTAATTACTTCCTCAGTCAATAAGCGATTTTAATCATTTGCTGATAATTCGTAGCTACCCTTAACAAAAAAATGTCTTCACGATGTTCTGTAAGGTTCGTGAACTGTGTAAAACCGTACCTGAACAGCGTGCAAACTTAGACCTTGTTCTGAGTTAACCGTTGTCCAAAAATAATACAATGAAAAGTGATGTAAGGAGGTAAGTGAAAGAAAAAACACGCCATCGATAATGAATTCGCAATTGATGTATTGGTGAATAGTTTAACCTATAGTCCACCAGCCACGTCAAAACCTGTCTCGAAACACAAATAGCAGACTCGATAACAAAGTATCTCGTGAACTTTAACATACGAAGAGGCTCGCGCTGATAACACACTCGCTTTTAGATACATTTATCACTAATTATATGGTTATACCACAACAGACCGACGGACTATTAGACTATTCTTCACTCAGCAGTTGAGTAAACAAAATAAAAAGTATTAGCTCCTAAGCATGTTTAAAATAGTCAAAGATGGTCCTATTAGGTGTAAGGTAAAAAACTATTTGACCGCTAAAAATAATGTTCAGCGATTTGCGACGAAACAAGATTTGGTGACCCACGCTGACGTTGTTATTATTGGTATGTATAGCTTATTTTATTCTGGACGCATAAGTTTCACAGAGATGTTAAAAGGGCCGAGTTTCATGTTCATTTTCTTGGCCTAATGTACTCGTATATACCTGCATATTATATTAACTGTTTCATAGATACAAAAAGCAAAATATAACGAGAATCTTATAATAATAATCGACCCATTAACATTCCACTGTTGGAATATGGATTCTCCTCTCATATTGAGAGGGTTAAGGCCGTAGTCCGCCACGCTGGCCAAGTGCGGCTTGGTGGACTTCACACACCTTAGAATTTTTTTTTAATAAATTCTAAGGTGTGCACGTTTCCTCACAATGTTTTCTCCAGCGTTAGTAAGTGATATTTAAATTTAAAACGCACTTTTCTAAAGAGGTGCGCTTCATGGATTTGAACCCAGCACCCCCGAGTGAGAGGCTGAATTCTTAACCACTAGGCTATCACTGCTATAGGAGTATCTTATTAAAGAAATGTTACTCTAGGTGGAGGTATAGCTGGATGCAATACTCTGTATCAGTTGACGAATCGAGGCGTGAACGCAGTATTGTTAGAAAGAGCTAAATTAACCAGCGGCACGACATGGCATACCGCAGGTACCCACATTAACATATTTTTAAATTTCGAACTCACCAATAAGTACTTTTATTAAATATTTCGTCAGTATTAGTGTACGTGAATAACAATATAGTGTTTCCACTGCGATCGCGCCGAGAGCTCATGGAAAAGAACTTGTGATAAGTCCGAAACTAATTGGGCTATCCCAAAATATCAAACGTGAAATCAGCTGTACATATTTTTCCACAATGCAGCAACACCATCATAAGGTTAAATTATCTGGCAACACTTAATGTGAATTATCATAGAGTATACATGAATTTTCTTAATACATAAAGTAATAGAAAATTGTATATGTTTCTAGGTTTGGTATGGTCACTTAGGCCTTGCGACTTAGAAGTGAAACTTTTACGAGACTCTAGAAATGTATATAGTAATATGGAGAAAGAGACCGGGGAATATGCAGGGTGGATTAATAATGGTGGGATGTTCATATCCCGTAGCGAGGTAATAAAAATGCATGTTACTTTAAATAGTCTTCGTAGCGTTTTCGCTGAAAACCTGGTTTGTCTAGCGATGACATTTCTTCAACGTTTGAAGTGATGAATGACCCTTTGGGCCACAGAAACCGAATAGGTCCAATGTGTAATTCTGGAAAACCTTAGCGTTACATAATAATTACCGAACATTTCGCCTAATAGGTTCGCACACTAGAATACAAGAGGCTCCAGACTTTAGGCAAAGCGATGGGAATTCCAAGCGAAGTCTTGGATCCAAATGAAGCGCAGAAATTGTTTCCACTCTTAGACCCATCCATTTTCAAAATGGCTTTATATTCTCCAGAAGACGGCACTATAGATCCTACCATGGCATGCAATGCTCTGGTCAAAATGGCCACGAAAAATGGAGGGAAAGTGAGTATATATTGTCTCAATTTATTAAAAACAAAGAGGTTTAACTGGATTTAAATCTACAAATGATTATCTTGTATGAGGAAATGTTGATGGAAATGGACGAAATTAAATAAGCAATTATGTAAAATATAGTACAAAATGAAACGGGAATGAACAGATTGTGACATATTGCTTAAGTATTTAAGTATGTTTTCGTACGTAACCGTAGTCCTTCCGAATTGTTTTCGCTTAATAATCGAAATTTTTAATTTTTATGTACTTAGATATACGAAGACTGTCCCGTCCTCGATATACACTACGCTCACAATTTGCTTGGAAATAAAGAAGTTACGGGAGTCCGAACAGACAAAGGCTTCATTAAGACCAAATGTGTTGTCAACTGCGGAGGTAATTCTTAGTTTGTAGGTAGCCTTTTTTTCGTTCTGTCTTGGAATTGGGAAAGCTTCTTTGAAAGTGGACAGGCATCTTTCTGAAGATGTGTGAAAGTTATTATTGTTATTTACAAAATACCTCCGACATAATAATCTGCACGTACATACATACTTCCCACGATTTAACACATCTAACATTTATTCGATATTCACTGTGCTTGAAGAAACTTACATCGTTTTAACACTGCTATTCATTCTCTGAATCCAGACAATTTTTAAGTCTTTCAACACAGTGGCACTTCTCTTGACCTAAAGAACTTCCTACGCAGGTGCATGGGGAGCAAGAATAGCAAGATTCGCTGGAGTGCCATCTCTGCCTCTTATCCCATTCAAGCATGCTTATGTGGTTAGCGATTCTATTCCTGAAATACGAAACTGTCCTAACATCAGAGACCACGACGTCAATCTTTACATCAAAATCCAAGGTGAAACTTGCCAGATTGGAGGTTACGAAGATAACCCTATTATGCTGGATCAGGTAATTGTTTTGCTATGGTGTGAATAATTAACTTTCTTATGTAATTTCCCGTAAAATCATACGAAGAAGCAAATAATTAAATCTCTTATAGAGTGAGATTTTGACTTTAATAGGAACGTCTAGTACAAAGTTTTATTAAAAGCGTATATAATGAAGAACCGTTTTACATAGGTTTCAGATAGTCAACAATTCCATCTATACGATTTGGACTGGGATGTGTTCAACGTCCATATGAACAGTGCAGCGTCTCTATGCCCGAAACTGGGAAAGATCGGCATTAAGAGCACTGTGTGTGGACCCGAATCATTTACTCCCGACCACAAGCCTTTATTAGGAGAAGACCCCAATGTTTTTGGTAAGACTTAACAAGTACACATATTTTAATGAACTTAAGTTTAGAACAACCAATAATAAAATTATGAAAATCAATGTACATAAAAAATCCAAATTGCAAGATAAAATCGACCATTAATATTTCCGTCATAAAATGTAGACAGTTGTTTATTTTTTTTATTATTTTTTTTTTTGGACTAACACTATTTATTTCATTCAATTTTAAAAGACTCGAAAAAAGAATCAGCATAATGACAGGATTAAGTACAGGTTCAAAATATACAAGCGCATCTTTGATTTTTGTTTGTAATTCTTTCCTGTAAGATCCTGTCAGATGTTTGTGATGTCTGTTTCTGTCATTTAGGTTTGTACCACAACTGCGGATACAATTCTGCTGGAATGATGTTTTCGGCCGGATGCGCGATTCAAATGGCCGAATGGATTCTCACTGGAAGGTATCGTATTTGTCTATGAATTTGAATAACTATTCATTACGCTTATAGGCATGATAATGACAGTTATAGAAATTGGATTTAAATTTATGATTATCTCTTAATTCAATATACCGAATATGTTAATTCCGATTTGATTGCTTTTGATGAATATACTTTTTATTGAGTGCGCTCTTCACTAGCATATTTTCAGTGTTGCTATTCACTCCTCGGTTTCAATAGGTTATCGTTAGTTCGCTGGCGTTGAATAATATTGACCGTTGTTTAATATCTAGGTATATATGATGCTATGTTATATATCGCATCGTAATTAGATAACTGAATACTATTTTTGTTTTCATTAATATCTGTTAAAACTGACAACCTGAAATGTCTCAGAAGTTTTTCTTGACACACTTCTTGCACGTTTATATTACTAAAGTATTTTTTATAACCAACAGAATCTCCTTATAAGTTTACTTCAATTATATATGTAAGACACTTGTACATTCGTTTGCAATAAATTCAGACAGAGTACCGTCTTTACACCATTCACAGTAACAACTGATGATCAATATTATTTTTTTTTTTTTTTTGCGCCCAGACAAGGTGAAAAAGGGCTATCCTCCGTACGGGAGGGAGGCGGTGAATGCTCATGCATACCACTGCGACCGCTCGCAGTGGTTATGTGGGACTCACGG
>DWJK01005173.1:0-11354 GCA_018248815.1 Croniades pieria auraria
TGTGTGTGTGTGTGTGTGTGTGTATGTATATATTAGTACAGTATCATTGTTAATCATCATCGTCTTAATAGTTATTAGCCAGTAAAAACTATACTATTGGAAACTTACCTAAACCCATTACCTATATATCAAACGAATAAAAATGATCGTCTATAGAAGATATGATATAAATCAACAATTTAGGTTTCAATGAATCCCCACAGGTTCGTTTGTATGATGATGCCATATCAAAGAACTTCACGATAAGAGAAAATGTGAAACACGCAAACTAAAGTGAAAAACGATAACTTCAGCAAAATAAGAACGTGTCAGTGTTCGTCGAAATGTATCTCAATCAAATATTTAGAAGACTTGCGGCCGTGTTCCGCAGCAAGCCAGACGGCTACATGACACTCGTTTCCTATTATATTGACGGTCATGACTAACTTTTTTTTCACGAGACTTGCTCGCGTTTAAATATTATTGTATAAAAAAGATGTGTTCACACCATCAGTCCCGCTACAGGGGCAATCTATCAACATTAACATAACACAGCAAGGTGCAGAGTGTGGACGTACACTGGGAGAGCGCACCGCGTACAGTATAACAAACACATTATCTTATCCACCATCGTATCGGGCTTAGGTCAAGTAGAAATGATTTATTTTTGTTTAGCACTCATTTTATATACATGCGGATATTTATTTGTCCGTCAGGGTTAATACTGTTATAATTATATTAGGTATTTCTATATATGCATTTATGCATGTATGTATGTATGTATGCTAGAGTGAGTGCAGACATGTGTCTAGTTAACCTTAGTACCTCAGTAAAGCTATACTGTAAAAGGATATCTAATCTTTTGATTTTAATATTTTTAGTATATTCGATGGAACTAGTATATATATATATACACATATGCTTCTTACTAGTTTTTTAAACCCATAATTTTTTTCGACAAGAATGACTATACCTACTGTTGTTTACTCAGAATATACTTTCTGGTTTTTTTTTCTTCTAACCTGTATTCAGGATCAGATTGTCTTGCGACGATAACATTTAAAATGCAAATGATAAAATGTTATTATTTTGCATTGCGTATTAATGGAACAAAACATAACTTTTAACACGGCCTTTCTTATGCTATCAGTGACTCTATGTCTGCATACGTAGTTGGAAATCGCTCAACAATAAAGTCATTTCAGTCATTATAACATTTCCTGGGCAGTGATAGCCTAGTGGTTAAGAATTCAGCCTCTCACTCCGGGGGTGCTGGGTTCAAATCCTGGCCGCGCAACTCTTTACAAAAGTGCGTTTTTAAGTTTAAATATCACTTGCTAACGGTGAAGGAAAACATCGTGAGGAAACCTGCATACCTCAGAATTAAAAAAAAAAAAATTCTAAGGTGTGTGAAGTCTGCCAACCGCACTTGGCCAGCGTAGTGGACTACGGTCTTAACCCTCTCAATATGAAAGGAGACCTATATTCCAACAGTAGAATGACAAATGGGTCGATTATTATTTTTTTTTTTCTTCGCAGCAAGAGACGGAACTACTGATAATTCAATAAGCACAGTGTTAATGCATATTCAGTCGTCCAAGATTGCCATTTTTTTTTCGTGGCTTTGATTGTGTCAAGCAAGGTCTAAGCCTCACAGGACACACCTCAGATACACAATGATACTCTGATAACCATTGGTGTGAAAAATTACTTTGAGTCTCCGTTCTTAAAACTACTAAAATGCGGTTCCCTAAAGTCCATCAACCTCTGACCTTATCAAACTTATAAATTCTTTAGGGCTAACAACAGCTGACAAATAGAGAAAGTAAGCATATCATAAAATATGTGAATAAACACAGAAATGAAACAAACATTCGCGCCCATTTCTGACGCAAAAAAGCGATGTTGCGTATATGTTGAAAAAGTTCGCCTACCACGATAATGTTTTTCATTTAGCCTTAAAAATCTATCTATCCAGCCTGTTTATGATTGACATTAAACGATTTAAACTATTATAAATTAATATTGAATTTTAAACTAAAAAAATTCAGCCTCTCGCTTCGGGGGTGCTGGTTTCAAATCCATGGCGCGCACCTCTTTACAAAAGTGTGTTTTTAAGTCTAAATATCACTTGCTAACGGTCAAGGAAAACATCGTGAGGAAACCTACAAACCTTTGAATTTATAAAAATAAAATTCTAAGGTGTGTGAAGACTGCCAACCCGCACTTGGCCAGCGTGGCAGATTGTGGCCTTAACCCTCTCATTATAAGAGGAGACCCATATTCCAACATTGAAATGACAAATGGGTCGAGTATTATATTATTTATCATAGTCATACAGGTCATAAATATTTTAAATAACGTGAAATGAAGTCCTGCCACCTGTACCCCGACAAGTTCAGTGTCAGTGAATAATAGATATCAAAAAGAAAGTATCCATCCATACTAATTACGCTTCGCAAACGTTCCAAGTCGTGATTTGAATGATTATGATATTATGTTAATATAACATATCGTTTCTGATATTCGTAATGTAAAAGAAACACTAAATTTATTTCTAGAAAACACTTATTTTTTTTCAATTTTAAGCTATTGAATATAAATTTTCGTGCAATATGAATTAAAAAATGAATGATATCTAGATATGACATAAAAATAACGCTAAATGTCTGTTGGTATAGGAAAATCTTTGAATTGTTTGTTTATAACACATTGCGCTATAGATTTAGTGGACTTACATAGTGAAAAATTGTTGCGAAACAACTTGATTAAAATATAGAGATCTTTATTTAAGTCTTATAGTTGTTCCGGTATTTTATTGACTTATAGATTGTAGCTAGTTTACTGGATATAAGGGGTTCCAAGTTTCATTTTAGGAAGATAAGCCAAATTTATTTGTTCATGACGCACTCTTCTATAGAACTGACTAGGCTCTCCTGCTGATCTGCTGCTGCTACCTGCTTATCATGTATATCACAGCTAAGTTCTCTGGTCGCTGAGGGACAGCAGCGTAGGCGGTGTGAGAAGCTTTGCTCTGCGGTCCCCGCGTGGATATTTTGGGAGACCTATATTTAGCAGTGGACTGAGAAAGGCTGGTGATGATGATGAACCAATTTTATCGTCCCCGATTTTCCAAAACCTTTGGGCTATAGATTTCGTGAATTTGTTAAGGACGAGTTTCATCACCTTGTTTAGATTAATAACGTTAGACTGCTTCGGTGGTAGAGTGGCTGCAAGCGCGACTGCTGATAGAGCGGTCCTAGATACGACTCCCGGGTGGGCTACTATTGGATTTTTCTAAATTAGATTTTCCGGTAGAAATTTCTAGTAGAGACTCAGAGTCTGGATCTGTGCCCGGTATATGTCAATACGCTCACCAAAATTTCATGGCGTAATGTTAACATGGGAGTATACTACATTCCTCTGTCTACCCCTTCTGGATTACAGGCGTGATGTTACGTTCTTTTTTAGATTCGGTAATTAGTCACGCGATGCCGGTTTTCCCTATAATGATAATTATCTAGATCAACGACCATCATTATCGTGACAAACGGCGCCATGGTCGGGCTGTAGCCGCTTTGTATAAATAAGGCGGCCGCACTGATTACAAACAAAAATGACTGTTATCAAAAATTTTAGGATATCTAAGGATATTTTATAGGACAGATAATTATTATTAAATGTTGAAGATAAAATAAAATCTATACCATCAGATTAGATAGAGCATTTTATTATTGTTCCAGGGTTTTTATAGATGTAAGTAAATATTTAAAGTAGGACAAGGTTCATAACGCAATGCTCTTTCGACGAAACTAAAACATATTAAAACACATCTCGTCACTCGTCAACGAGCGATTTTAAAGTTTAACATTCCGGTTTATGTCTGCCGTAAAATATCTACGTCGGTGATTATCGATATTAATTGTACATTGAAAAGTTTTATTAACATTCGTCTATTTAAAATTTATTGTTACGTTTTAAAGTTTCAATTTATGTCTTATATTATTGTTATGTCGTCACGCCACTTTACTTAAGGGGAAGACAGAGCATATATAATTTTGTTTTATATTTATTTAATACTTGAAATTTTCTGTTTCTTCCCATGCGATTAGCGAATAAATTTATTAATATTGTGATCTTTAACGTTGTATTCATGTGAGTGTCAAAAACACGTGTATTTGTTGATAATTAAGTGAAATACAAAGGGACGTGAGAAGAAAAATAGTCTTTTGTTTACGTGAGTTTATTTGTTAGAAATTAGCACATGCATTCTCTGTTTCTGTGGTCACGGTTGAAGTTATGGTCGCCCGTGAATATGTACGAAAATTCATTAATGCCATTTGTCAGACTCTACCTCTAATAGATATGGACGCTTCATAATGTAGAGACAATCATCCATTTTTGAGCCAAGATTGCTTTCGCTCCATTCTTATTCATGTCGTCTCTCCATGTTCATTTAGTTTGTATTATTCATTCTATCATCTAGAGAGCTGTCTACTTAGTATTCTTTATTACGCGGAATATCTGAATCACTATTACCATTACTCTATTCTATTTACTAACATTAGTCTGCACGCTATTGTCTAGTGAAATTGTTTCTGACTGGGACCGATCCAAGGCCAACGGTAGGTCTAAATATGCTACAACTAGTCTAGATATTGGAAAAAAAATCTTCAAAATCGTTCCAACAATACTCTCACGTAGACGCCAAACGTAAATTGAATTTTAAATTGATTATTTAGACTACTATACCACGATATCAATGCCGTGACCCTAAAAATAACCCGATCTATTTCAATTAGGGCACACGGCTCGCGATAAAAGTATTTAGGGATTTATACGTGACATAATTATAAAGCTGTGTTATACCGATTTTCAATGTCAATAATGTAACGAGATAATTCGAGCGCGCTATTGAGAGGATGAGGTTATCGTGCCGTGCGGCCGCGCCAGCGCAAGGCCGGGGTGCTTTTTTATGTGATATTTTAAGCACTTTATCTCCGCTTGAAGTGTTCCATAGTTTGATGTTTCTAACGAGATTTATATCAATATTATAGCTATCTAACAACACAAGATGAATCGTGTGTACTTATAAACAAGTATACTTATTATATTCAACATCATCGTTAGCCTATTCCCGGCCACTGCGGGACACTCACGGAGTTCACATCACTTCTTCGTATCCAACTGCTACTAGCCACTGCGTACACATATTATAGGTATACTTCATTTTAAATGCAAAAAAAACCCGTTCAGAATGAGATATAAGAAAATTGTAACGCACGTAACTGCTATACGTCTACGAGGCTAGTGTTGCCGCTTTACCCGAAGCTTGAAATGAAAAAAAAAAATGAAAATATACTCCTATTGTTATACCTAATCCGAGTAACGAGCCCATGGATCTGCGCGTGCGCATCTGTGATGTAAAACTGGACCCGCCGGGTGCGCTATGCGCACACCAGTGAAAGTAGTCGGACTGGTCATCGGCACCGCTTTATGTGAATGCTTTTAGTTGCTGATGTCGTCTTTGTTTTTCACCATACGATCAGATAGAGAGGTTACGGTCGCTTCAGGTAATTGTATTGGCCTATCTTCTCCAGCCGCTCACTACACTCGTAATGAGAGGTTGTATGAAATCTTGTATTGACGGTTATGTAACATTTGTTTGTAGCTGGTAACAGACTCGCCTGAGGGTATTCGTGCGTGTTATGTAAATTACGAACGGCATGTAATCTCCGACTTGAGAAAAAATAACCCAATTATTATATACACGTATATTATTTGAGACTTGAAGTAAGAAGAGGATCGTACTTACATAACTTTATGTGGAGAGTTTTTTTAATTTGAGGGTAAAATAGTGCTTTGAATACAACGTAAAACGTAACATGAAGCCTGTAATCCCCGAAGGGGTAGGCATAGGAGTGTAACACACTTCCACGTTTCACCAATTACGTTTACGTCCCATAGAATAGGTGGTGAACTTATTACTATACACCGGGTACAGATCCAAACTCCGAGTGCTAGAAATTCTAAATTAGAAAATTCCCATAGTACTCGAGCCGGGATTTAAACCTAGGACCTCCCGTTCGACAGTCGCGCTTGCAACCACTCGACCAACGAGGCAGTCAAAATGCTTTGAAAACATTTTCTCATAAAGTGTATTTTTTTATGCTTTAATGAATTTCATTTCATTGTATATTTATATATTGTCATGGAACATTCGAGAATCGAGTCCTTTGATTAAATTAATGTAACTATTTTCAACGAGCTCTGTTTATAGCAATGCATAAGAAATGAAAAGAAGTAAATAAGAAAGATGACGAACTTAACTTTTAGTTATAAACAGTGAAATATTTTTTTATGTACATTGGATAGTAGCATCACGATTCTGTGGATAGTTCATTAGATTAAAGAAGAGCTAATCTACATTAAATCCGTCAATGTAGATCTTTTTTTTATCTGACATATATGACAATAGCGTACCCTCTCACGCATTTCAGCCGATGACTGGTTTAATGTGTTATCCTATATTACAGTGCGCTGCGTCGGAACACCTGTGTTGCGCAAGTATGGCCGAAATAAAGTCGGGTGCTGAAACTTACGAAAGACTCGCGCGTCGAGGGCCGCCCTGAATTACACGCGTTACGTCAAATTACTCCTCGTTAATTCGTCTTCTAGGTCATGGTGTGCTTGTTGTTGCGATTGTTATATCATCACCCGAGGTCTCGGGCTGGGCAGAGAGCACAAAATGACAAATATCTCTATCCAGGCCTGCCGTGTTTCTTCCACATCTATTACTTTTTTCATATATGCACGTTGCTTTCGGAGACTTTTACCTGCCGCTATCTGATTATACTCATATTTCAGTAGATTTATGTAACGAGATATTTCACAATGTATGATGGGGACATCAAAACTGTTTAGATAATGTAAAATTTAAGCTCCATTTTTCATTTAAAGTTGAAAAAAAATGTCAGGAAACCTGCACACTATAATTTTTCGTAATGTTCTCTAAGTGTAAAGTCTGCTAGCCAGCACTTGGTCAGTGTGGCGGACAATGGTTATCGTTAGTACATGTAATTTGAAAAAATTATCACATAACTTTTCTTTACAGCTTGTATCTACTAAAATAACACCCACGGACGTGTGTGTTTTCGTAACATATATATACAGTATACACATATTATGTACTAGCGCAGCCACAAAAGAAAACGCCGGTCGATGACTTATTCGACGACAATATGTTTCTATAGGTATCGGATGTACGGAACTCTCACACGTCGAGAGAAAGCGGTATATAGATTCTTCTCGCAAAAGTTTCGTCAATTTTCATATGAGAAATTATTGTTGTATTATATGAATAGCAATAACTATGATTTTTCATGGCCGATCTTAGATTTTATTAGAATATTTTCTACAATATCCTTCAATAAAAAACAACTCTTACTAGTTGTTGTTGGCCATGGATCTCCTTTTAGAATGAGAAGGACTACGGACCCAGACTGCCACGTTGGCCAATTGCAACTTATAATACAATGTACGTAACATCACGCCTGTAATCCCCGAAGGGGTAGGCAGAGGAGTGTAGTATACCCTCACGTTTCACCAGTCACATTTAAGTTCTACAATGGAATAGGTGGTGAGCCTATTACCATACACCGGGCACACATCCAGACTCCGAATCACTACTAGAAATTCTAATTTAAAAAATCCGATAGTACCCGACCCGGGATTTGAACACAGGACCTCCCGATCGGCAGTCGCGCTTGCAACCACTCGACCAACGAAGCAGTCAAGTCATAATACAATGTAATCAATTATATAACAGTTATGTATTTTCAAACCAGTTGTATTGAGCCGTTGAATGAATCATGAGTTTGACGATTAAGAAAAACCGGCTATAATTTTACGTACATACATACGTGGTACATACGTGGTACATACATACATATATCGGTAATCCATTACATTGAACGCTCAGAACTGATATCGATAACTCCACTTATACTTTTAGATCGCAAAATGTTTTAAAATCAATCGCCTAATGTTCTCTTTGACTCATTTAATCCAGGTTTATTTCTCGGTAATGTTTTCCGACTGGTGTATTTAGTTCTGTTTGTAGGAAGTGTATTAAGACATTCGATTTCGATTTGAGATAAGGAAAATGAATTAAGGTTACCTGGTAGTGACTGCTGTTTGCTCGTTTGCTACTCTCTTCACGTGCAAAATTATAATGATAATGATTAGCACTTTTATTTATATAGAATTTTATATCACTAGAATTTTATATCGCTTTAGTATTTGAATAAAACCTTTCTCAAAGTTTTTGATTTTTGACTATCCCTGTGGTACAGTATTAATGCCGGTCTGTCGACTACAAACAAGGCTATGGATACAATTCTAAATAAAAAAATTATCTGAAAGTATGTTTACATGTGTGTTTTTGTAAATGTGTATGTATACAGGGAATCCTTGTGTAAAACTAAGAAATGGTTTTATTAAAATTAATAATGTTGTATTTTTAACAGGGACGGGCACATTCGGACGCGTGTGCCTCTGTCGTGACAAGGCTGCTGATGAATATTTGGCAATGAAGATCCTGTCCATGGCCGATGTAATTCGGCTGAAGCAAGTCGACCATGTGATGAACGAAAAGAGCATCTTGGCTGAGATCAACCATCCTTTTATTGTCAACCTGTAAGTACCACTTTGTTTTATTTCACGTATGGAGTTATTTATGCCGGCGACACTCTGTTAAGATGACAGTGCTGCCATCTAGGCGACAGTGCTGCCATCTGTTCAATAACAATGCTGTCACTGCTCATAACAAAGGACACTCGAGTTGTTCTATATAAACTCAGTCCCCCGTTATATGAAAGAATTGAAGTCTATATTGTCGTACAGTTGGAAATAACTTAAAATTAAATTCCTTTTAAACTTTACCTTACTTTCCAATACTGGTTAGTATCTGATGTAGTAACTAAAGAAAAAATTGTTTTAAATGTGAGTTCGAACAAGCCTAGTTAAATAGATTTAAGAGAGTATTGAAAATTTCGTTTATAAAGGAAAGGTTTTGTAAGACCTGTGAATACATAATAATAATATCAATAAATTTTATTTTTCTTCTAGCTTACTGTAGTAATGATAGATAGTCGAGCAGTGATAGCTAGTTAGATAGTTAAGAAAGTCAGCTCCTCTCTCAGAGGGTGCTGGGTTCAAATCCATGGCGCGTACCTCTTTACAAAAGTGCGTTTTAAATTTAAATATTACTTGCTAACGGCGAAAGAAAACATCGTGAGGAAACCTGCACACCCTAGAATAAAAAAAAAAAAAAATTCTAAGGTGTGTGAAGTCTGCCAACCCGCACTTGGCCAGCGTGGCAGACTAATAGTCTTAACCCTCTCAATATGAGAGGAGACCCATATTCCAAAAGTGGAATGATAAATGGGTGGATTATTACTATCGCAGTTATGAAAATGGTAAATTAAATATTCGAATTATTTTTCAAATTCATTGAAATAAAACCCTCCAGAAGAAAGCAAATCAAGAATACCAATAACAATTTCTTCTCTTCTGTTAGCAATAACACTGCAATCGTAATTAGACACGGTTATACATTTTTGAGAACTCGTTAAAACTAAATGGGAGCCGCGGTCATTCATTACTCTAACGCGACATCCAGTCAAAGGTGCACGACTGACGCACTTTGACTACGCTAACGAAGATATCGGCGACGTGCCAATTATTCGCGCACTGTTTAAAATGTATGTACATATATATTTCTATATACATATATTATCTGTGAGAGATACAACTGGTTTCAAAATTCAGAATATCCAGCAATATTTATCTATAACTTTATCAAGCCTCGCCTAATATGTTATGGATAGTAATTTTTTTAATCGACAAATAAATACTTGAAAAGATTAGTGATAGGATTTAAATAAGCCCAGTGTTAGAATATCAGTTATTTAGTACTTTTAAATTATTTAGCGACAAAAATAAAAAAGGTTCGTATAAAAAATACGTCATGTAAAAGCACAAAATATGAGTTTAGGTTCAGGTTTAGGTTTTCATATTAATATCTGTTGTTATAGTTATTTAACTTTGAGTGTTAAAACGTGCTGAAGCCTTACAAAGCCTTTAATGCAATACTGTCGTGATAAATATAATAAGGCTTTACGTAAATAGGATGTAATATAACAATAAACAGCACGTACAAGTTTCATTTATCTTGACCAAATAAATCAGTAAATGATTGATGGGAGTACAGACGTCTGGAAACCGACAAGAATGTTGAAGATAGTGATGAATGAAGTAGAAGCACGTCTGGTTTCAATAGATAGAGATGTTTGGCACTCGGTGCTCTTTGCCTACCCCGTAAGGTACCTGGCGTGATGATATAATAGTAATAATTCAAGATGAGGCTTGAACATTTCGAGCAGCTGGCAGTGGCTCAGTTACTAGATACATTATTGGGCGACACATGTAAATATTTAGGATATCGCTTGTTTGTTTAGAAAACAGGCTCAATTTATCAATACCAAAATATAAACTATATATAACATCATGGATGTATTTGTACGACCGGGTAAACTATAGGCGTAGTAAACACAGGCGTGATTTTCTATAGTACGGTACAAGTGTGATCTATTGTTTTTAAGATGCCCAAACATAAGGTGGGAAACCATCCTTTCTTGTAAGCGTCCCACTAACAAGGACGAAGCAATTTTGTTTGTCTTTGCTGATTCAGACGGTCAATGAGTGGAACGACCTGCCTCATCATCAACGCCCCATCTCAGTTCACTGCTGGACATACTCCTCCCCCAATGGACGCCATCGCCCTGCTTGTGCCTGTGATTCCCGAAAATTATAATCTAGAGAATTTCGAAACAAATGTTGAATAAAAAAAGTGATTCGTTTATACATTTTGAAACAGTACTTTCAAATCTATATCTTATTTACGACTACACTACTTTCTTAAAGATATGGACTGCAGTCACTTTAAGATATGAATTATAAAAGATATAAGTGCATATCCATATCTGTTTAAAATATCCAAATGCAGATAATTTGCCCACGCATCTGTCGACATAAGCCAAGCTGTCAACAGCTTTGTTTTGTGAACATAGTCTCACAGATATAACGATCGATTGATATATCGATCGACAGATCCACTAAAGATCAAGAATTTACAAAACATAATTATGTATAACATGACTGCCTCGTTGGTCGAGTGGTTGCAAGCGCGACTGCCGAACGGGATGTCCTGGGTTCAAATCCCGGCTCGGATATTATGAGGATTTTCTAATTTAGAATTTATAGTAGTGACTCGGAATCTGAATCCGTGCCCAGTGTATGGCAATAGGCTCACC